>QRFJ01003354.1:8840-231410 GCA_006176705.1 Cocos nucifera
TAATTAATAAATTAATACTTCTATTGGTGAATTTATGATGCTTATCACACCCCCCAAATTAAGCTTTGCTCATCCTCGAGTAAAGAAAGAATTTAGTTTTAAATACCTTTTAACTTTAGAGTTTCAAATTTTATCTAAGTAATTTTCAAAATGGCCATTGATATTCAGTAGAGCTTAAATGAGACATATCATTGGGGTATTAATACTTATCAATAGAAAAATTAAGTAAAGAATATTAAATTTTTTAGAACTTTTTCTAAATTATCCTATCTTTATCTCTAAATATCATTGGGGTATTTTAACATTGTACCACTATTGAGTATCTTAACTCCTTAAGCTTTCTATTTGATCCATGTAGCGAGTCTTAGGCCAATGACTCCCAAACCAGTTGGCTTTAGGGCACTAGGTATAGAATACCCCTTGGGCTTATTAGCTCGAGTCAAATAGGCTATGAGTTAAGATTAGCTTTACAACGAGCTTCTTTGCCCTTCCCACCTTTTAATGCGAAACTCAATGCTTGCTTAGGCAAAGAGGACCGGTTACTCAGTGAGAAGTACTTAGAAACTATTTTATTAAAATAAATTTTTTATATTAAGAAACGTATAGTTATCCTACACAAGCCTATAAAAAGTAGACTTTTCTTTGATGCTAATAGAAATAATTAGAAATGCTCCAAGAAAAAACTTTTTATATTCTAGACTTAACTCTTTATTGAATTTTCTTAATACTTGATTCCTTAATATCTCATAGATTGTCTAATCTGTGCATCAATTTTTTTTTAAAAATGCTTAGTTTAATTCGATTCTTAAGCATAATCAGATGTCTAAATACTAAATACTAACTTTTTATGGATTTAAAATTTTAAAATTTTTACTTTTTTCTTCTCTCCTAACTTAATCGACATTGTCCTTAATGGAAAAGAAAAAAAAAAATAAAGGGTGTAATAAAGAATATTTAAGAATACACGTAACTATATTTTTGGTTCAGCACATGCCTTTGAAAATTTGAGCTCTTCCTCCAACTTATTCAAATTATCCTTAAAAAAAAAAAATTAAAAAAAGATAAATTAGATAAAAACTAAATATTGGATTGCCTCCCAATAAGCGCTAAGTTTATCGTCTTCAGCCAGACACAATGCAGCTTATTATCCTATGTCAAATATTGGATTGACAAATTCTAATGATTTTGGATTGTCAATCTTAGAAAGATGATTTATAATTCCATTATTGATATATTCACTATTAATTTTAGGGATATAATTTATGATTTCATTCTCAGACCCATATTTATTAAGAATTTCTCCTATTTATTTTTCTAAAATACTCATGAATGGAGTTTTAGGAGTTAAGTTTGATTCAATGGGTGCTGGAATTGTGACTAAAGGCTGTTTTAATTTTGGAGGTAAATTAATATGATCTTGGTTAGATAACTCCATTGATATTTCATTACATGCCTCTTGATTTTTGTAAGAAGAACCGACTTCTTGGGTTGAAGGAAATAGGACATTAGGTTTATAAGTTTTAGATAATTCATCTATTCTCTTTTTTCCTATTTCTATCTCATTCAAACTGGAACGAGCATCCATACTAGTTCCTGGCTCGGGTTCTTCTATGTGGTTAGTCTCAGTACTAATTAGTTTCTCTAATTTTTCATTTTGGCTAGCATCAGTACTAGCCTCTCTCACCTGGTCTTGGTATGGGTCCATAAGAATTCTATAGCTTTTAAGTTCAGGAATTACTTTGGCATTCTCAAATTGGGGATTCTTAGGTGAGACATTAAATTATAGTAATGCGATGTTGTCGTTAAGACATCGTGTTTATCAATTTAATTCGACTTCTTAAAATTATTAAAAATGCGTAGATAGTGGTGAGTCGGGTCAAATCCACAGGAAAGGTAGTATTTTTAGATTTGAAATCTTTGATTTTTGAAAAGAAAAAGAGAAGAGTTTTGGGATCAAAAATGAAGTTGGAAAATAAAAAAAGTGAAAATTAAAAGGTGCAGGAATTTAAACTTGGTACTAAGATCTACTAGTTAGATCTTAGCATCTACTTGCAAAACAATAATTTAAAGTATAGAAATTAAATTATAATAAAAATAAAAAGTAAGAAATTAAAGTACAAAAAAATAAAATTATTATTAATTAAAATTTTAGAATTTAAATACATAAAATTTAAAAAGAATAAAATAGCTTGATCTCTGATCTTGGATTGGCATTGGCAGAAAGATGGTGTAGAAGCCCGGCTCTTCTTCTTGACACTCGTTGCTTCGAAGCAGCCTTTAACCCATAGCCTAGCTTCGCCCTATACCAAAGCTTCACCTTGATTGAAGATGTTGATTTCTGGAGGCCTGGAATCTTTTTTATAGAGCTAGGAGGGCTGGATATTTTTTTCTAAAGGCAATGTGGGACTAATAGCCTTTGTAATCATCAAAACATAAAGAAATTCGAATAAAATTTGAATCAAAATAGCTCTGATACAACTCTGGTAAGTCTGATGAAATCAGGCCATTCAATAGGAATCCAACGATCCAAAAATCATCAAAATCGGATGCATATCAGCCCAGATCAGGTCGGATTAAATTCTGACCGTCCGATTGAGCGTTGATAGATGAAATCTAGTCGCAAATCGTGCTTCGAGAGTCCTGATCATCACCAGGAGTATTTTGGATCGTTGGATCTTCATCACTTGATTTTTTGGCTATCGGATCGCGCTAGATCACTGATAGAATTTGAATCAAATCCAAAAAATCACCACCATCATCCGATCTTGACCGCAATCAACCGCAGCCGTTCGATCACGTAATTACTGTTCCCATGGTCTGCGTGGAACTACCGCACCACACACCACAGCCAATCAGCATTCTTATCGCTAGGTGAAAAGACCAAAATACCCTATGAGTGCGATAAATTTCTGTGGACCCTTTAAGGGTCTAGGTCCGCCACGTGGCAATCTCTGATTCGTCGGTTTCTGCTGAACTGGCGGTCCACGCTTGGATCGTGGATCGACTGATGGCTTAAATGACTAAGTAGACTTTAATGGCTTGGCTTGGCTTGGTGGCTCGGCTTACGGAGCCGACTGAGCCTTTTTTTTATTTATTTTATATCTTTAAAAATTCATATCTTTTCCATTTTAGCTCTGTTTTACTTAAAATTTATTTTCTTATGATCAAAAAAATGAGCTCTTTCCATTGATAATAAAATTTTATTTTTAAATTTTTATTATTTTTTAATTAATTTTTTAATTAATAAAAATATGAATTTTTTAAAAATTATACATAAATTGATTAATAATTCTTAAAAATTAAAATAAATTAATTAATAAATTAATACTTTTATTGGTGAATTTATGATGCTTATCATACCCCCCAACTTAAGCTTTGCTTGTCCTCGAGTAAAGAAAGAATTTAGTTTTAAATATCTTTTAACTTTAGAGTTTCGAATTTTACCTAAGCAATTTTCAAAATGGCCATTGATATTCAGTAGAGCTTAAATGAGACATATCATTGGGGTATTAATACTTATCAATAGAAAAATTAAGTAAAGAACATTAAATTTTTTAGAACTTTTTCTAAATTATCCTATCTTTATCTCTGATTTGTCTAAACTTTCATATAGGCAAGTGTATTGCTACTTCCATCCTTCATTTATTAATTTTTATTTTCACATTGCCCACTTTTTGATGCGAATATCATTGCTTACTTAGGCAACAGAACCCAGTTACTCGATGGAAAACCAATGTTTTTTTTTTTTTTTTTTTTTTTAATATTTTACCACTATTGAGTATCTTAACTCCTTAAGCTTTCTATTTGATCCATGTAGCGAGTCTTGGGCCAATGACTCCCAAACCAGTTGGCTTTAGGGCACTAGGTATAGAATACCCCTCGGGCTTATTAGCTCGAGTCAAATAGGCTACGAGTTAAGACTAGCTTTACAACGAGCTTCTTTGCCCTTCCCACCTTTTAATGCGAAACTCAATGCTTGCTTAGGCAAAGAGGCCCGGTTACTCAGTGAGAAGTACTTGAAAACTATTTTATTAAAATAAATTTTTTATATGAAGAAATGTATAGTTACCCTACACAAGCCTATAAAAAGTAGACTTTTCTTTGATGCTAATAGAAATAATTAGAAATGCTCCAAGGAAAAACTTTTTATGTTCTAGACTTAACTCTTTATTGAATTTTCTTAATACTTGATTCCTTAATATCTCATAGATTCTCTAATCTGTGCATCAATTTTCTTTTAAAAATGCTTAGTTTAATTCGATTCTTAAGCATAATCAGGTGTCTAAATACTAAATACTAACTTTTTTGAGGATTTAAAATTTTAAAATTTTATTTTTTTTCTCCCCCCCAACTTAATCGACATTGTCCTCAATGGAGAAAAAAAAGGAAAAAATAAAGAGTATAATAAAGAAATTTAAGAATACACCTGACTATATTTTTGGTTCAGCACATGCCTTTGAAAATTTGAGCTCTTCCTCTAACTTATTCAAATTATCCTAAAAAGAAAATAAACTAAAAAGATAAATTAGATAAAAACTAAATATTGGGTTGCCTCCCAATAAGCGCTAAGTTTACCGTCTTCAGCCAGACATACTGCAGCTTACTATCCTATGTCAAATATTGGATTGATAAATTTTAATGGTTTTGGATTGCCAATCTTAGAAAGATAATTTATAATTCCATTATTGATATATTCACCTTTAATTTTAGGGATATAATTTATGATTTCATTCTCAGACCCATTTTTATTAAGAATTTCTCCTATTTGTTTTTCTAAAATACTCATGAATGGAGTTTTAGGAGTTAAGTTTGATTCAATGGATGCTGGAATGGTGACTAAAGGCTATTTTAATTCTAGAGGTAAATTAATATGATCTTGCTTAGATAACTCCATTGATATTTCATTACATGTCTCTTGATTTTTGTAAGAAGAATCGACTTCTTGGGTTGAAGGGAATAGGACATTAGGTTTATAAGTTTTGGGTAATTCATCTATTCTCTTTTTCCCTATTTCTATCTCATTTAAACTGGAACCAGCATCCGTACTAGTTTCTGGCTTGGGTTCTTCTATGTGGTTAGTCTCAGTACTAACCACTTTCTCTAATTTTTCATTTTGGCTAGCATCAGTACTAGCCTCTCTCACCTGGTGTTGGTATGGGTCCATAAGAATCCTATAGCTTTTAAGTTCAGGAATTACTTTGGTATTCTCAAATTGGGGATTCTTAGGTGAGACATTAAATTGATAACTTGGTCCAGGTGATTGGTGGGCATTAGGTGGGTTGTTTGAAATTGGTAGGTTTGGTAGTTGATCTAGTTCTCTCCTTATGTTAAACTTAACTAATTGTCCAATTTGAGCTTCTAGCTTAGCAATAGATTGCTATTGAGTTAGAATCAATTGTTGAAGTTGGTTAAATCTATCATCGCTAGATTGATCTATTGAGGAGGTGGGTATGAAGGCTGATCATGATGTGGTGGCTGGATAAACTGACTAGGTTGGCCATTATTATAGGTATAGTTTTGGTATTGGGGCCTATTTTGATAGTTTTGGATAGGTAAAATTTGGGTTTGAGCCTGAGTCTATTGGGATGTCCAAGAAAAATTATGGTGGTTGCTCTAATCTGGATTATATGAATTTAAAAATGAGTCATTAATCAATTTGGAGTACCCTTGAGTAGCTTGAACTTGTTCTTAGATAAAATAAGAAAACATGCAGTCATAGGATATTCACTCACATGATGGGTTGGGCTAGCATAGATTGAATAAATCTTCTAATAATTAGAAGATGATGTGAATTGTACAGGAGATTGTTGACCTAGGATTAGGAGTTAATCTATTTTCTGGGCAAGAAGGTCAACTTTATCTAATTTTTGGACTATTAGATTCAGATTAGCCATTTGATTATTATATTTAATGTGAATCAACCATTCAATTAAGTTCAACTAAATCAAAAAAAGTGATTTCCTACCATGCATGTATTAGTGTAACTCCTAATGTATGGTTCAAAAATTTTTTAGAATACTTTTTTTATTTTTATTATTATTATTTTATTATATTAAAAATTAATTTTTTTTAATTATTTTATTTATTAATTTTAATTTAATTTAATTTAATTTAATTATTATTTTTAATATTTTTTTAGTTAGTTTAATTTAATTTTTATTTTTATTTTATTTTATTTTATTTTTAGAGGAGTAAGGAGAAGAATTCTAAAGAAAAGATCCTAAGGAGTCCTAGAACTAAGAAGAAAGAGAAGAATTAGGTTTAATTAGATTTAATGTTGGTTAGCAATCAAGTTGGTCAATCAATCCTGACTAAAGATTGTCCTAAATCTAGACAGCTCCTAACTATCAAGGTCACCTTCAAGCCCTCCAAGTGTAGGATTAGCCAATCAACTGGCCAGATAAGTGTAAGGTCGGTGGGAGTCCCTCCGTTGCTTGTCTTAGACACCAATTATGCTTGGCCAGGTAAGCGAACGGAACCAATTAGAAACCACCTTCCTTCGGATCCAGTCATTCCTGAACCACTTTCCTAGACACCAATCAAATTGACTTATCCTAATTCGGTTCAACTCTTAGGATTTCTTATCCTATTGAGCTCGAGTTCCTAGGGCTGATGTCTAATTAATTTTAAAATTAAAGGCTTAGGTCAATGCAAGATGCTGGTTGGTTATTTATGGGCTAAGAAAGGGTGATCAAATTCCCACCTTATCTTGTTTAATTGGGTTGTACCCTTAATTTGATTTAATATGAATATGCACAAAAAATTTTCAATTAAAGGGTTCTATGCAATTTAAACTAAATGCATGCAACAAATTAAATTCTGAAAGGCTTACCTTGCCTCCAACAATCACTAAAAAAAAAATAAAATAAAAATAAAAATAATGATAAAAATAAAACTAATATGATGCATGCTCTAAGCAGTTAAGATTTTTAATCTTATCATAAAGTTTTTAATTAGATTTAAATAAATAATTTTTTAAATTAATTTAAAAATAAAATAAATAAATAAATAAAATAAAAAGAAAAGAGAACTAGGGTTAGGATTATTCTCACCAAGCAAAACTTCTGATTCTTTTTGTTCTTTAATTTTTTTTATTAATTTTTTTCTATAAAATAATAAAAAAAACTTAGCAAGCAATATTTATAAAAAAATAAAAATTTTATTTATAATTTATTTATAGAAAAATCAAAGAGATCAAAAATTTAATGTACGTACCTTTTTCGCTAATGGCGCCAAAAACTTGCTGCGTTTGTCGAAATTATTTTTAATAAATCAAAAAAATTAAAATCAAAAATCAAAAACATTCTTCGATAATGGCACCAAAAACTTGGGAGGAATGCGATGTTGTCGTTAAGACACCGTGTTTATCAGTTTAATCCGACTTCTTAAAATCATTGAAAATACGTAGATAGCGGTGGATCGGATCGAATCCATAGGGAAGGTAGTATTTTTAGATTTCAAATCTTTGATTTTTGAAAAAAAAGAGAAGAGTTTTGGGATCAAAAATGAAGTTGGAAAATAAAAAGTAAAAATTAAAAGGTGTAGCAATTTAAACTTGGTACTAAGATCTACTAGTTAGATCTTAGCATCTACTTGCAAAGCAATAATTTAAAGTACAAAAATTAAATTACAATAAAAATAAAAAATAAAAAATTAAAGTGCAAAAAAATAAAATTTTTATTAATTAAAATTTTAAAATTTAAATACATAAAATTTAAAAAGAATAAAATAGCATGATCTCTGATCTTGGATCAGCATTGGTAGAAAGATGGTGTAGAAGCTCGACTCTTCTTCTCGACAGTCGTTGCTTTGAAGCAGCCTTTAACCCATAGCCTAGCTTCATCCTGTACCAAAGCTTCACCTTGATCAAAGATGTTGATTTCTGGAGTCCTGGAATTCTTTTTATAGAGCTAGGAGGGCTGGATATTTTTTTCTAAAGGCAATGTGGGACTAATAGGCTTTGTAATCATCAAAATATAAAGAAATTTTAATAAAATTTGAATTAAAATAGCTTTGATATGACTCTGGTAAGCCTGGTGAAATCTGGCCATTCAATAGAAATCCAACGGTCCAAAAATTATCAAAATCGGATGCATATCAGCCCAGATCGGGTCAGATTAAATTCTGACCATCCGATCATGCGTTGATAGATGAAATCTGGCTGCAAATCATGCTTTGGGAGTCCTAATCATTGTTAGGAGTATTTTGGACCATTGGATCTTCATCACTTGATTTTTTGGCCATCGGATCGCAATAGATCACTGATAGAATTTGAATCAAACCCAAAAAATCACCACCACCATCCGATCTTGACCGCAATCAACTGCAGCCATTCGATCGCGCAATTACTATTCCCATGGACTGCATGGACCGATCGCACCATACACTGCAGCCAATCAGCATTCTTGTCGCTAGGTAAAAAGACCAAAATACCTTATGAGCCGCGATAAATTTCTGTGGACCCTTTAAGGGTCTAGGTCCGCCACGTGGCAATCTCTGATTCATCGGTTTCTACTGAGCTGACGGTCCACGCCTGGATCATGGACCGACTGATGGCTTAAACAGCTAAGTCAACTTTAATGGCTTGGCTTGGCTTGGTGGCTCGGCTTACGAAGCCGATTGAGCCATTTGTTTTTTTATTTAATTTTTATTTATTTTATATCTTTAAAAATTCATATCTTTTCCATTTTAGCTTCGTTTTACTTAAAATTTATTTCATTGTGATAAAAAAAATAAGCTCTTTCATTGATAATAAAATTTTATTTTTTAATTTTTATTATTTTTTAATTAATTTTTTTAATTAATAAAAATATGAATTTTTCCAAAATTATATATAAATTGATTAATAATTTTTAAAAATTAATATAAATTAATTGATAAATTAATACTTTTATTGGTGAATTTATGATGCTTATCATCGATCATACTAGTTGTTGAATCAGAAAAGTTCTGATCTATCGGAAGGTGTTTTGATAATATCGATGATAGAAATCGTGACATATCCCATTACCATACGAAACTAAATCTAACTGGGTCACACAAATAAGGGTTTGAATCTGGATGTCATCAATTAGACTAACCCAGTTCAATTGATTTGAATAAGATTCAATTAGGTTCAAGAAAATCGTGCTAGCACACGATTAAGCCTAATGTTCTCCTTTAATAATTATTAAAGCTCGTCTAAACTGAGTCAAATATGTTTGGGCTCACTCAAAAATCTTTACTTGGTCTGATTGGAGCTTGTCCAGATCAAAAAATAATTGTCTTAATTTATGAGTTAAATTTAAAATAATATCTACCATTTTTGGTCACCTGCTAATTCCTATTTTCGGACATTGGTCAAATATTGATCCTGGACACTTAGACATTTGTCCATGTGTCATGCACCCATTGGAGAGTACCTGGGGACTTATCCCCCTACTAAAAAGTAGACAAGATGGGGGCGCACACCTAGGGAGGCATGCACCCCATGAGGATAAAATATGGAGTCCCATATAGATGGGACTCTAGGTTGCTTCAGGGGATTGAACTATGTGGCACCAAGAAGTCTTGTTTGACCTAGTCTTGGCACCACCTTAGGAGGATTTTGAGGGTCTCTCATCTGATTGGATCAGATGATGTCATTCCATCAATCAGATTTAGATCTGATTGTACAAAGGATAGTGATTGGATAGAATGATGTGGCACTGCATGGTACAGCAGGATCTATATAAATCCTATCTGCGCTTAGAATTTAATGCTTCTGCCTTTAGCCCATGCCATAAAGCCTCTCTCCCTCCTTTTCCATGCCACCCTCTAGTTCTCGCTCTCCTCTCCATGCCTAAGGGCTTTTGGGCATGAACAAGGTGCAATCCAAGTAAGTGAAAGGCGCCAGGAAAGGAAGAAGGCAGCATTGCTGCAAGAGACAACGACTGTTCTTCAAAAAGAATTTTGAACACCTTCAAGATCAGATCTAGATTTAATTTTTGGAGGATTGATTGAGAAGGAGATGATCTTCAGATCCTACCTAAGTAGATACTGATAGAGGTCAGGCACTTGCATGGCTACATCTAGAACCTCAGGCAAACATCAGGATCATCATAGGATAATTGGATTACCCAAAATAAAGATATAACTAAATTAGATTTAATTTTTATTTTTATTTTTTATTATTAGATTAATAAGATCAGATCTAAAGAATCATAGATCTGATTAGGATCTTAAAGAAAATTTTTAAAATATCCTTCTTGATCCAATCAGATCTGAACAAATCTGACAAAAAAAAAAGACTTTTCCCTTCAACCGGTATCAGAGCTAGGTTCCATAATTCATTAGATTTAATTTTAATTTTTTTTTGATCTAATAATTAGATGATTTTAGATATCATATTAGATATAATTAAATCTAAAATTAGAAAATTAAAAATTAAATAATCTAGATCTAAGATGTAAGAGATGCATGACTAGACTAGATATAGAATTATTCTATATGTACTCTAGCATGATCATAATTTTAATTTAATTAATTATAATTTTTTTTAATTAATTTATTATTTTTTAATATTATAAATATTATAATTAAATTTAAAAAATATAAAATAAATTTATTTAATTTTTTCATATGAGATATGATAGATGCATGTTTAGACTAGTTGTAGAATAGTTCTACAAAATTATCTAGAATAAATTTTAATTTAATATGATCAAATTTAAATTTTATTTTTTAGATATTAATGAGATAATTTAGATCTAAAAATATGCTTGATATGATGCATGAGATGTATGCAAAATATGTTTTTTAGTTAGATCAATTTTTATATTTGTGATATATGATGTAGATCTAACTAGTTTTGTAGATTTATCATATTTCTGATTAAGGCATTTTTCTTGGCCATCCAGTCATAAGAACAAAGTAGGATTTAATGGTCCTCTCCTTCCATTCGATGGGATGTTCTTATGGTGTGTAGGGGTGCTGCACGTTCGTCCTTAATCAAAAATCAAAAATTTATTTTCTGTAAAATCCTAGATCCAGAAATCCTAGAATTTTATATACATTTTTTATTTATGAATTCTAAACTTAATTAAGAATTAAGATTATAAAATATATCAGGTCTAAAATTAAAAATTTTTAGATCTAAGATATATTCATAAAATTGGATTCGGACTTAGATAGCTCAATTAGGTCTAGTGGTTGATCAAACCGAATTAAGAGTTGGTTAGGTGGGATCAAGAGTACTTAAATTGATCAGCCTAATAGGATTAAGTCTAGGTCAATATCGAGTCACATGAGTGATCGATCGAGTTAAGACCTAATTAGGCTCAGTAGTTAGAGTCTGGATTGTAGGCTAACCCGATTGGTTCTAGCTCAACAATTTGGTGTCTAAGGTAAATTTGACAGATATGACTGGCTGGTTTTTAATTGAAAGCTACTCAACTCGAATGCATTCTTATTGAGTTAATGGCATATCCCTTCCATCGGTCTCACTTAATTGACCATATTTATCAACCCAGTCCTGATCTAAGGTGGCTAATAATCTGAGCTAACCCATGATACTAGATTAGTCATAATGGTTATGGCTATATCAAGTCAAGTTTAAAGAGACCTAAATTAAGTCTTTCTAAGAAAAAATTAAGTCTAAGGTCCTCCACCATTGTAGATGTGCTGGCCCTTCCTGAGGTTGATTGTTCTCGGCTGGTCATAGTGGTTCAGTTGCACCAAGAAGATGCAACCATGTCTATTAGGCATTAAATGCTATGGGCTGGAGGATGGATTGGGCTCAATATTTCAGATATGATGAGAGACCCAAATAGGAATCCAATCTATGCAAATGGTGGGTCTGACTTAACTAAGGAGTGGATCAATATTCTGGGCATGGTGAGATTCATGAATTAGAGACCTAGTCTGGGTGCACCATGATTAGAAAATCATTGGACAAGAGTTGTTCACTCATTGGCTAACCCATCATCAATAACTATTAGGTGAGATGATGAGTTAGTTGGTGGGATTGCACCACCTACTAGAAATCAGTAATCATAGAGATTTTCTCATCTCTACAGAGGGAGTGTAGGGATCCAAGATAATAGTGGAAGATAATTTATTTAAAAATCAAATTTTTAAATAAATTGGTCAAGTCTTAATTATAAAATCTAACTAGAAACTTTGACTCTCTATAGGAAAAAGCAAAAATATCTACGTCCAAATCCACTAGCCCATATCCTGGACACCCATAGACTGACCGGACCCAATTAACAAGGAATTGGCTTTGGAACTTCAAAATTATTTTGAGTTTTGAGAAGTTGACTCATGTATTGGATCAGGATCCCCTCACCTTACCAGCTCATCCATCCGCTGAATAGAGAGCGTCTCTTGACAAGTGGACGGATGAAGATAATAAGGCTGAGATACTACATGTTGGGCTCGATGTCTGATGAGCTTCAGCACCAACATGAAGATATCAAGACTGCCCACCAAATGTTGGCTCACCTGTAAGAGTTGTTTGGTGAACAGAGTCGTGCAATCAAATATCAGATCACTAAATGATGATTTGAGGCTAAAATGCATGATGGACAGTCAGTCCAAGATCATTGTCTGATGATGATCAAGGACTTGAAAGAGCTTGAGAAGCTCAGAGTGAAGTTAGACCAGGATCTGTAGAATGATATAATTCTGCAATCCTTGACTGATGCGTATGGGCAGTTCATCATGAACTACCATATGCATAAACTTCGAGAATACTCTAGTTGAGCTTATGAATATGCTGGTTACTGCTGAGCTTTCTATGAAAGATTCTAAAGGCTCAAGTACTTGCTATGGAAATGGACTTCTTCCAAGAGAATAGTCTTTTGGAAAGAAGAAGAAGTCTGTGAAAAGATAAGAAGGATGGAAGGTGGAAAGAAAAAGAAGGCAGAGCTGAAGAAAGAAGACCGCTGACAAAGGAAAAGTATTTCCACTATTACAATACTGATGGCCACTGAAAAGCAAAACTGCCCTACATACCTGGCCATCTTGAAGAAGAATAAGAAGAAGATAGGTCCTTCTGGAGGTATGCTCGTTATTGAATCGAACCTTATGGTTTTTTCTACATCTAGTTGGGTGCTTGACTCTGGTTCTAGTGCTCATTTATGCACTTCCATGCAGGGTCTTGAGGATAGCAGGAGGCTGAGGGATGGTGAGATGATCCTACGCATCAAAAATAGAGCAAGGGTTGCTGCTGTGGTCGTGGAAACCTACCCTCTTTGACTACCATCTGAGTTAGATTTAGTACTTAAGAAATATTTTTATGTTCCTGTTGCAAGCAGAAATTTGATTTCTATTTCATGTTTAGCACAAGAAGGATATGTAATTAGTTTTCTTAAAAACCATTATAAAATTCTTTATGAAAGAAATAAAATTGCAAGTGGTTTTCTTATTAACGATCTCTACCAGTTACATATTGATGTATCTATCTTTAATATTGAGCAAAATATAAATGCCATTAGATCAAAAGAACCCAGGGATAGTCCAAATGATAGGTTTCTATGGCACCTAAGGCTAGGTCATATAGCAGAAGATAGGGTTAATAAATTGGAGAAAATCAGGCTATTAAGTCCGTTGACTTTCGAGTCATATCCAATTTATGAATCATGTCTTCATGGCAAAATGACTAAGCTCTCTTTTGTAGGACATGGGAAAAGGGCCACAGATCTACTTGTCCTAGTACATACTGATGTGTGCGACCCATTAGTTGTACCGACTAGAGGTAACTTTGTCTACTTCATAACCTTTATCGATGATTTATTTTGACATGGTATGTGTATCTTATGAGACACAAGTCTGAAGCCTTTGAAAAGTTTAAGAAATTCAGACATGAAGTGGAAAAGCAAACTGAAACCTATTAAAATTCTTCCATCAGATTGAGGAGGTGAATACCTTAGTCGAAAATTCCTGGACTATCTCAAGCAATATGGCATAGTCTCTTAATGGACTCCACCTGGAATACCTCAACTCAATGGAGTTTCAAAATGGAGGAACCGGATCCTGTTAGATATGGTCCGATCCATGATGAGCTTCACAGACCTTCCTGATATTTTTTGGAGACATAGTCTATTAACTGCTATATATTTAATGAATAGGGTTCCCTCTAAAACCATTTCTATCATACCGTATTAGATATGGCATGGTAAGAAACCAAGTCTAAGTCATCTCAGAATTTGGGGTTGTCTGGCTTATGTCAAAAGACAACAAGTGGACAAGTTAGACTATAGGTCCTTTAGAGCTCAATTCGTAAGATATCCTAAAGAGTCATTAGGATATTATTTCTACATTCCAGAAGACTATAATGTGATTATGAGTCAGCATGCCATCTTTTTTGAAAAATAGTTTATTCAAGATGGTGGCATTAGAAAGTAGATTAAGCTCAAGGAGAAAATCTCACAAGAGCAATGAGCCAAGGATCCTATGGAACCAAATCAGGTGGAGCCAATATAATCACTACCTCCTCCACCTCGTAGATCGAAAAGAATTTCTCATCTCCCTGAGAGGTACTTAAGTACTATTTCAGAAAAAGTAGAAAAAATGTTCCTTGTAGGTAATGGGATTCATGGTGATGATCCCAAAACCTATGATAAGGCAATATCAGATATCGACTCCAAAAAATGGTTAGAGACAATGAAGTCAGAAATTAACTCGATGCACTCAAACCATGTCTGGACCTTAGTAGATCCACCTGAAGGTATAGTACCTATTGGCTGCAAATGGATCTACAAGAGATTGGTGCAGATGTAAATATGGGGACATTCAAAGCTAGATTAGTGGCAAAAGGGTATAGTCAGCGTGAAGGCATTGACTATCTGGATACCTTTTCGTCAGTAGCCATGCTAAAATCTATCCATATATTGCTTGCTATTGCAACCTATTTTGATTATGAAATATGACAAATAGATGTGAAAATGGCATTCTTAAATGGATACCTTGAGGAAGATATCTATATGGAACAACCGCTAGGTTTTACATCCAGTGATGCTGATCATAAAGTATGCAAGGTGCAAAGGTCCATATATGGACTTAAACAAGTATCTTAGAGCTAGAATACTCCAATTATTTGGTTTCATCAAGAATGAGAAGGAACCATGTGTTTTCAAAAAGGTCAGTGGGAGCGCTATTGTCTTTCTCGTACTGTACGTAGATGATATCCTCCTTATTGGGAATGATATTTTCATGTTGACTATAGTTAAAATGTGGTTATCTAAAGAATTCTCCATGAAAGACCTAGGATAAGCATCCTTTATTCTAGAAATTAAGGTCTATAGAAATAGACCGAATAGGATGCTAGGTCTTTCATAGAAGATGTACATAAAGGAAGTGCTAAAGAGGTTTAGCATGGAATACTCCAAGAGAGGATTGGTACCATTCAGACATTGCATTCATCTCTCCAAGAAAATGTGCCCCAACACATCTAAGGAGATTGAACACATGGGCAAGATCTCTTATGCTTCAGTAATAGGGAGCCTCATGTATGCCATGTTATATACACAACCTAATATAGCCCATGCTGTGAGTGTCACGAGCAGATATCAGTGGAATCCAGGTGAAGAACACTGGACTTCTATGAAATGTATCCTTAAGTACTTGAGAAGAGCTAAGGATATGATGTTGGTTTTTGGTAATGGAGAACTCCAAGTTCAGAGGTATACAGACTCGGATTTTATGTCCGATATACACTACTAGAAAAATGGTCTATGACTGCACTTACTATGAAATAATTTTCGAAACCACTGCCATAAGTCCTACAGCAGTGATTTTCATTAACCGCTGCCATAGGTTGGACCTATGGCAACGATTTTTGTAACCGCTGTTATAGGTCCAACATATAGTTATAGTTACAGAAAATCACTATCGTAGATCGGACCTATAGCAGTGGTTACAAAAAACTATTGCCATAGATCGACCTATAGCAGTAGTTAGTTATAACCACTGCCATAACTCGGATCTATAGCAGCGGTTAGTAGTAATCGCTACTATAATCTGATTTATAGCAACGGTTAATTATAACTGCTGCCATATATTTTTTTTTCTTAAATATTATATAATTTTAAAATTTAATATCCATCTTTATCATTCATTATCTAAATAATTATCCTTATAGTATCATCGCAAAAGATCATCTCGATCTGATGGCCCTAGCTTTGTCGATCAAAAAAATTTGATTTCGATAACCATGAATGATGATGCAATGATCTGATAGATGCAGACCTCCGATGGATTTATAAACCTGCAATGATGATCTCGATGATGTTTGTAGCATATTACCAAAGTTTCACTTCAATCGGATATCATTATCTTGGTCAATTTAGTATAGGTTAGTTTTGGCCGTTAAATGATAAACGATTGATCAAAGGACCAAACGATGTCCGATTATGAGAATTTTTTTTATAAATGATCTTGACTACTACTTTAATTATTTTTTATGATGGTAATTATAAAATTCAACTCGCCAGATGAAGAATGATCTAAAACTACACGTCTCCTGATAACCATTCTGAAACTTTGCTAGTTGTTATGCTCGTGCTTTTGCAATGTCTGCTTAACATGAACAATTTATACGAAAATGATTTAAATTTTACTATCATCACCATATAAAATATTTAAAATTATAACAAAGATTATTTAACTAAAAAATTATCTCATAATCAAATGCCGTTTAACCCTTTGATCGCTTATTTCTAATTTAACGACCAAAATCATTCCGTACTAAATTGACCATGATAACAATATTCGATTGAAGTAAAACTTTGATAGTATGCTACAAACATCATCGAGATCATCTTTCCAAATTTTTGGACCCATCAAAGATCTCTATCTACCAGATCATCACATCATCATTTGTGATCGTCGAAATCAAATTTTTATGATCAATGAAGCTAGGGCCATCGAATCGAGGCAATCATTTGCGATGACACTCTAATGATAATTATTTAGATAATGAACGGTGAAGATGGGCATTAAATTTTAAAATTATATAATGCTTAGAAAAAAATAAGAAAAAAATTATTTTCCATTTATCACAATATTTATCAAAAATCACTGCCATAGATCTACAGTAGTGGGTATAGAACCACTACCATAGATCTATAGTAGCGATTCGATAACCACTACCATAGATTTATGGTAGCAGTTTGATAACCATTATCGTAGGTTAGATTAAAAATCTCTAATTTTTTTCTTTCCTTTAGTGCGCGCTCGATCTCTCTCTCTCCCCCTCCTCTTCATTGCCAGTGAGGCTCCTCACCCCCAGCCGACGTCGCCCCTCCTCCCCCTCGACCGGCGTCGCCCTCATCGCCCTCCTCCCCCTGGCCGGCATCGCCCCTCCTCCCCTACCGGCGTTGCCCCTCCTCCCCCAGCCGACGTCCTCCTCCCGCATGGCCTGCATCGACCATCCTCCCCCCCGACCGACATCGCCCCTCCTCCCACCCCGACCAGTGCTGCCCTCCTTCCCCCTTCCTCTCACCCCCTCATCCCGGCCGCCCCTCCCCGCCACCCCCACCCGGCACCCCACCCCTCCATTCGACCCCTCCTCTTCGGCCTTCCATCCTCGGTCGTCCCTCCCACCACCCGCCACCCCCCACCTGACCCCCTACCCCTCCATCTGACCTCTCTAGGACCCTACAAAACCCCCCTCCAGCGAACCCCCTTGTACCCTCGCTTGTTCCCCCATGAAACCCACCCCCATCCCTCCATCCGACCCTCCTCGATCCCTAGCGAACCCCCCTCCGGCGAACTCCCATCCGACCCTCCTTCGACCCCGTGAAACTCCACCACCACCACCACCACCATTTTGACCCTCCTCCAATCGAGTGCAAAACCTCCTTCGGCCTCCTCATCACTATGCCCCATGGCCTCCATCCCCGGCCGCCCTTGCTCTCTCTCTATTTTTTCTCTTTTTCTCTCTTCTCTATCTCACTATCTTATTTTTGTTTCGTAGGTTACCTCTAGTACCGTCCTCCTCCTCTAACATCATTACCGACGACCCTCAAAGATTTCGATGCGATCCACTCTCTATAGCCGTAGGTATATTTTTTTTAATTTTATAGTATTATTTATTAATAATATATATTTATAATAATTTATAAAATATTTATAATAAATATTATAAATATTTATTATAAATATTATAATTATCTGCATGCCATAATTTTTGGGCCGTGCTATGGCGGTAGCCTTGGGCCGTGCCATGTCGGTGGCTATGGACTAGACCTGTCAATGAATTGAGTTCAGATTGGAACCTAGATATTCAGATCCAGATTCAATTTTAATTACTGATACTGAATCCAAATTTGAATACCTGATGGATCTATACTTAAGAGAGGAAGGAAGGGATCTAGCCTCGCTGCCATCATTGGGAGGAAGGGGGTCGGACCTCACCGCCATCATTGGGAGGGAGGGGTCCGACCTCACTGGCGAGGGTGATCGAGAGAGGGAGAGTGGGAGATCGATAAAGCGAGAGAGGGAGGGAGAGGGTCCGGCATCATCGGCATCACTGGGAGGGATGGGGTCTAGCCTTACCGACGAGGGAGATCGAGAGAGTGGGAGAGGGAGGGATAGGGTCTGGCCTTATCGGTGAGGGAGATCGAGAGAGGGAGAGAGGAAGATCGAGAGATGGAAAAGCTAGAAGGGAGGGGTTCGACTTCACCACCATCACCAATGAGAGAGATCGAGAGAGGGAGAGAGGGAGTGGTCGAGGGGATGGCACACAATCGAGTCGGCTTGGATACACAGCCGAGCTGGCTCGGGCCATGATCGAACCGACTGGGGGAGGACCCTAGCCAGATGTCTCAAGCATGGAGCTGGCTCGACTTTCAACCAAATAGAATTTGATATGTCATGATGTTATATTGATTTATATTCATTAACGTTGCAAGTCACGATGGCACCGAAATGCCATCTAGCTTTCACCCCTACCTCTCGATGGGTTACGTGTAGTTTCAGATCCGAGGATAGTCAGAGCATACTCCATCCACCTCGACATCGGCTGCTCAGGGATCTTCACCATCGGCATCTACTCCACCGATGACATCCAGTCCACCGACAGCTGAGCCTCTACCATCGAAGGCATCTGAGTGTATATTTTTATTATATTAGCATAACTTTATTTTTTATATAGTATTTATATACTTATATATTTACATAACATATTTGCATTGCAGGTGCATCATCCAGCCAGATATTTCATGGTCCTACATGTATGGCACACTTGTTGAACCGCCAGCATCAGGTGATAGTGCAGTATGATGTAGAGGGGATGTCGGTAGGAGATATCGTGTGGAAGATGCATTTCTTTTTTGGAGTGCTTGTGAGGCGATCAAACATTATTCTTATAGAGCCCAAAGATTGGTGTTTGATGGATGCTGCCATCAGGGATCGGATATGGAAGGAGATATGGATAAGTATGCACATCTTAGTTATATTTTTGCATTTTATATGTTTACACTATATATGTTTGATTAGAATAATTTTGTAACTAATTTTTGATAAATTTATGCAGAGGAGGTAGGACTTCCTCGATCATGAGAGGGCTCGAGATGTCCGATTGAAGAAGATTGAGGAGTTATACCAGGGTTACAAGGTCATGCTCCACAGAGGATGGCTCGAGCATCGATGAGACACTCTAGAGGAGCTTATTTCTTAGATACAGGACTATTCTTCGAGTCAGTGGGAGAGGATGGTTAGACACTAGAGGAGCCAGGAGTTTGAGGTAAAATTCCTAACTTTTAAATTTTTCAATATGCTTAAAATTTTATTTAAATATTTTTTAAATATTTATTATTTAATTGAATACTTATTAGGTTACCTCCCATCAGAATCGGGAGAACCGTGTAGTCTAGGAGTATACGCACACTCTAGGCCGTGAGTCTATGGCCAGTCGTATGCATAGAGATAATTAATTCTAAATCTTACTAGATAAATTAAATTCATATTTTTTATCATCTTTTTGATAAATTTATTCTTTGTTATAGCTAATGAGAGATGGAGTGATACCCAGCCATAGCAAGATCTTCCGATTCAGTCGCACGAACAAGACAGACAGGCTGATGAATGCCACGATCAGGCATATTTCTTTTAGTATTAAATATATTAGCATATATGATTAGTATTATAGTATTTCTTATAAAATTTTATTTTAATTTATAATTACAGGATCAGTTAGATGTGCTCACGAGCAAGGACCTGGATACCAATGGGCCCCATGACCATCTGTTTGAGGTCTTGGGGCTTGAGCACTCTGGGAGAATCTGATGCAGACTCGGACACACGTCGATGAGCTACTAGTCTGAGGCGAGCGTGTCCTCATAGACTTCTAGTGTCATCAATCGGAAGAAGCTTGAGGAGGCATTAGCATAGGTAGATCATGCTACAACATGGGTAGATCGGACTGAGGAGCGCGCATCTCATCTAGAGGGCATCGTGAGAGATATGATGTCAACACTCAGTGCGTAATTTGGAGTCACGAGCTTCAAGGATATGTTGGCCCGCATTCTAGCTTCTACTCCGGCTCTGGCTCTAGCTCCAGCTTCGGCCCCAGCTTCAGCTCTGGCTTTGACTCCTGATAATGACGATGATGATGATGATGTAGATTTAGGAGACTTTTGATGTATTTTATTTTTTTTTAAAAAAATTATAATAAATTTTATTTGATAATAAAATTTTAGTATTTTAGAATAATTTTAATATTTATTATATTTTTTTGTATTATATATCTATATTTATCAGGTAAAATATATAAAAAAATAAAAATTTTATTTTTTTTAATTATTTAAGATCTACGACAGCGATTTTATAATCGCTGTCATATTCGTGCCAACCGCTGCCATAGGTTCGGTGTCAATTGCTATACTAGACCTATGGCAGCAGTTAAAAAATTGCTGCTATAGATTACCTATGGTAGCGGTTATGCAACTGTTGCTATAGATATCCTATGCTAGCAATTACATAATCGCTGTGATAGATTGATCTATTATAGCGGTTTATAAATCGCTACAATAGACAATCTATGGTAGTGGTTCTAACAACCGCTGTCATAGAGCTATGGTGATGGCTACAGTGGTAGACTAGAAAATCACTACCATAGTCTATGATAGCAGTTTTTTGGGCTTCGATAGTGGTTTGTAATCGCTGTTATAGCCCTTTTTTATAGTAGTGATAGATGATCAAAAGTCGACATCTGAGAGTCTGTTTGTGTGTAATGGTGGTGCTGTCAATTGAAAGAGTTCTAAGCTGACAGTAATAACAGATTCCACCATGAAAGTAAAGTACATCACTACATCAGAAGCTACGAAGGAGGCATTCTGATACAAATAGTTCACCATAGAGATCGAAGTGATGCCATCGGATGCCATTCCTCTATACTGCGATAATAATGGTGCCATAGCCCTTGCTAAGGAGCCAAGATCTCACCAAAAATCCAAGCACATCGAGTGGCGATACCACCTCATCCGTGATTATCTTGAGAAAAGTTATGTCGAGGTCAAGAGAGTCGACTCCGCAGATAATGCAGCAGACCCACTTACAAAGCTGTTGGACTAGCAGAAGATTGAAGCCCACCTTAAGAAGATGGGACTTAGATTTGTAGCCAATTGACTTTAGGTCAAGTTGGAGTTTGTTAGATATGTACACCCTAGAAGCTAGATTGGCTGACACTTGTAATACACTTCTAAGGATAAAATTATAATTTTAACTATATATAAAAAAATAGATTATTTTCTATCATAATGTGTATTTGAAAGTGTCTGTGATACATCTCTTGAGTTATTGGTAATGATAGTTCATATTTTCATGAGTTAAAAATTTAAGACATGAATTTTTATTATTAACTCATAAAATGCTTTTGATCGTAGGATCATCATGAGGATGGTGATTGATGCAGATGGTTGGGGTATGATCGCTTCTTTTGGATAGATGAGTCTTGAATCTATGATGTAGAGATACCAGAGCGAGAGTATAGATACTCATCTATACTCTTGAGTAGTTATAAGAAAGTCTACCTTCTCATCGATGACTGGCTTGAAGCTGCAGGGTGTGTTTAGTTCTTTGACCTAAGGTGCATCGACAGTTCACCTTGAAGATATTGTAGTTTGATCACATCATAACTCAGTCTCCTAGCCATTCAAAATCCTGAGGTGTATGTTGGCTATAGCATATTCATTGTAGGAATTGGATTGCACCAATAGGAGATCTATCTACCTCGGTAGATGAGGAGCAATTCTATGATGATCATGAGAATCAAGTCCATAAGCCGATGGCCATGGTAGAGTGAAATAATAGAAAGAATTTCTATTAGGATTTTCACATTGGACTTGAATCGAATGATTAATTCATATAATGAAAATTAGGATTTGATAAGATCACCTTAACCCTAATCCGATTAGGATTTAAGATAGAGAAACTTAATCACATAGGTAACTGCACCGAGAGGTTCACTTTTAGTTCTGATGGATTGCCATCATATGCTGCTAGGTGTCACTGGTAGATTTTGGGAGCAATTAGAATGATTTGGATGATCGATCATACAAGTTATCTGAATCAAAAAAATTTCGATCCATCGAAAGGTATTTCGATGATATCGATGATAGAGATTGATGCGTGCTAATTTATAGCTATGGCAAGTGCACTAGTCGATCAAGTAATAAAGTGAATGAGTAGAGTATCATCCCTAGAGGATTGAAAAATAAGTACTAAAAAGCTCTTTCCTATGCTTTATTTAGAAGATCGATTTATGAGAATAAGAAATTAAAGAACAAAATAAAAAATAATTAAATTTTTTTTAAGAAAATAGAGAGAGTGTAAATTATTAGGATTTTAAACTCAAGAGTAATGGATTACTAAGGCAATCGATTCACCAACTCAGTCAATACAATATTTAGATTTTTAGATTAATTTTATTTCATGTGATGGTGGAGTCTCCTAATTTATTCACTATCCTTTGGTCCAGGCATAGCAAAACTATTAATATTTATTAATTATCCTTTGGTCCAAATGTAATTTAAATAAATATTAATGCATTAAGTTTTGTGAAACCCTCTAATTAAAATACGCTGCGTCCAAAGCGCACTAAAATTCCCGCATGCATATGAATTCTAATTTGATTCATAATACAAGGTATATAATCAAGAAGCAATAACATAGATGTACTTGGTCCGTAACATCTATGTTCATCAGATCAATTAGAAGATGGCCAGTAATCTAAAAGCATTAAGATCAGATTTATATACTCCTCATGAATAAAATTTAAAAATAATCACACTGAATATTGCATCAAAAGAGTGGCTACACCTTAGCCTTAGTAAAAGAAAATTTAGTTCATGATAACAAATTCAAAAATAGCAAATAAAATAAAAAGCATAGAGAAATTAGACTGTTTGATTGCTGAAATTGATTCTCTGTTGCTCTTGATGTGGAGAACTTGGTGAAGAAGAAGATGCTCCTTGATCGATGTCTTGATTGTCAAAAAAAAATCAAAAACCCTTTTTTATTTCTCACAAATCACTCTTCTCTTTCTACCTCTCTCCTCTCTTTTTCTTTTTTTCTCTTTTTCTTTGACTTCTTCTCTCTCTCTTTCTCTGTCTCTCTCTCTCTCTCTTTTTTTTTTTTCACGACAATAGTAGGTTTTTTTTTTATAGATAAAGAGTTTGATTTTTCCCTAAAATCCATCAAAAATTAGGTTTAAGACTCCCAAAACAACTCAAATTAAGATCTGGGTAATTCTGCCCGTTAGATGTTGATCAAACGGTCCAAAAACCACTCAAAAACCTCTTAAAATAACCCAAATCAATTTGGATTTAATGCCAGCCATTGGATCAACCGTTAGATTGAATCTGGGCCATCTGATTACGTAGAAAGAAGCCTTCTGATCTTTAGTTTAACGTCGGGATGAATCTCAGCCGTTGGATCTCCATCGGGAGCTACGGATGCCGTCCATTAGCGCCTTCGTTTCGGCCATCCGATCAAGTTTCAGTGAATGCCGCCCATTGGGTCAGATAAAATTTCCAAATTGCCCTCCATAGACCATGCGCGAGCTCGATGTTGCATGGACCTCCGCGTTCTTCAGCCAATCAAAGCATGCTTTATGCTGTGAAATTCCCGAATTGCCCTTCAGATGGTCCACCGTGCACCGCAAAAAATGCTGACATCATCCTGATGTTAGCATTGCATTGGCAGGTCAGTTTGCTGTTGCGATTGAACCAGGCCGAATCATTGAACCGATTTTCTAAACTGATTTGAATCGAACCAGTTTTTTTTTTTTTTTTGAAATTTAATTTTGGACTCATTTGAAGTCCGTTTTGCTTGAAATTTATTTTATCTGAACCAGAAAAATAAGATCTTCACATTGGTGGCCTTCTTTCCTACATAAGATTAATAAAAATATCAATTTCTAAAGAAATAGATTAATTTATTTTATAATTTAATACTTTTATTAGTATATTTTTACCACTTATCACACCCCCCAACTTAGTCATTGCTAGTCCCTTAGCAATATTTTATTTAATACCATGTTTCAATAAGATTATCCATCACAAAGATAAAATCTAGGACTAAAGGTCAAAAAGTTTAGAAAATACTGCTAACTAAGCATTGAGCTTCAGAAGCAAATTTTTCAGTCAATATAATTAAAAACTTTCTTAGAGTACATCAAAGATCTATAGCACTTGTGTTCGTGATGACTAACTTTAGCATTTCAGTATTAAATTAAAAGAACAAAAGTATCCTTCTCTTATCACCTATTTTGGTCAATTTTCTATACATTCTCAATTTTATACTCATGAATTAAGGTAGCTTTCACACTGCCTTTCTTTTTTTTTTTTTTTTTTTGTGCTGAGCATCCTGGCCTTTCCTTCACCATTTTACGTGAATTTTCACACTTGACCTAGGTGCAGAGACCCAGTTACTAGGCTTTGGGCAATCCACATATACTCTATCTTTTGCACTTTATTTATAGGCAGGTAGCTCTTTCCTTAAATTCAAGTTTCTTTGATTAGAATGTATATTAATTATCAATTTTCAGTGATAATTGAATCCTCAGTTGGCCTTATAATCAATACCTACTTTGCCTTGTTAGTGTGCATGTGCAATTAGAAGTGCTAATAATCTTTTAATGACCTAAGTAGGCTGCTAAAAGTTGACCAACTAATCTACTTCTTTAACTCATTACATTCATTAGCAAATAATTCTATCTTTTATCACTTATCCAGTTCTATCTTGCTCAAGATTTTCTTCTTGACACATGATTTTTTTTTTATTAATTATTCTACATTGTCTTAAAGGAGAAAGAAAAATAAAGGATGCAATAAAGGATAGGAAGGAATACACCTGATTTGGTTTAGTCTAGTTCTTTGGAGCTTTGAAATTTTGCTGGAGCTCTCATTGATTTTTCTCTGCAAAATTAAAAATACACACCAAAGCAGTAAAAGAGCAACCATAAATTACTAAAAAATAAAAGAAAAAAAAATGATCAAAACTAAAAAGAAAAGAAACAACCTATCTAGTAGTTCTGATTTATAGTCTTCAGCTTGACTTTCTTTGAATTCTAAAGTGGATCAATCTGGTGCCACTTCAATTGGAATACTTTCATGTTTGATCGAGTCCTCTTTCAATTTGACATTGCTCAGCTTTTATAGTCTCAAACCTATTTTCTACAGAATTCTCATATAATGGATTGTCAATAATATCAATTAGAAAATAAGTTTGATTATCATCAGTATGTTTAGTATCTTTGAAAACATTAAAAGTAACTTGTTCATCTTGGACTCTAAGAATTAATTTTTCCTTGTTGAACATCTATTAAAGCTCCTCCAGTAGCTAAAAAGGGTCTCCCTAAAATAAGGGGTACATCATAATCTTCTTCCATATCAAGAACAATAAAATCAACAGGGAAAATAAACTTGTTTACCTTTACCAAGACATCCTCCACTATACCTCTTGGATATTTAATGGATCTGTCGGCTAATTGAAGAGTAATAGTGGTAGGCTTTGGTTCTCCTAGACCCAGCTTTCTGAAAATAGAAAAAGGCATGAGATTAATGCTTGCTCCTAAATCACATAAAACTTTATCAAAACTACAATCACCAATAATGCAGGGGATAGTAAAACTTCCTGGATCTTTTAACTTCTGTGGTAATTTATTTTGAAGTATTGCTGAGCATTCTTCATTCAAATTTATTCTCTCATGCTCCTTCAGCTTTTTCTTATTTGTTAAGGATTTCTTTGAGAAACTTGGCATACCTGGGCATTTGAGTAATAGCATCTACAAAAGGAATATTAATATGTAAATTCTTTAGAATTTTGAAAAAGTTAGAAAATTTTCTTATCTGGATGCTGTATTTGTCTCTCTGGGAATGGTAGTGGCGGCACGTAGGGCTTCACATTTGGATCAGCAAACCGTATACCTGGAGACCATCCATCTGCTGGTTGTTTTGGTGACTGACGAATTTTAGTTGATGGTTCCTTATTTGTAGTTGGCTCTTCAGTCTCATTCTTCTGATGTGGCTCCTCCAGCTTTGTACCACTTCTTAGGGTGATAGCATTGACTTGCTCCCTTGGATTTGTCTCCGTATTGCTTGGCAAGGATCCTTGAGGTCTCTCGGAGATTATCTTAGCCATTTGACCTATTTGCATCTCCAAGTTTCGAATTGCTGCTGTTTGGTCCTGCCTAAGTTTGGCTTCCAAATTTTTTATAGTTGCTTCTTGGTTTTGCATAAATTTGACCATCAGCTCTTCCATGTTGGACTTCTTTTCTTTTTAGGTACTTGGAATCCTCGGGGGTGGCTGTTGTGCTGCATTTTGATTGCTCCATGAGAAATTTGGGTGCTGCCTCCACCCTTGATTGTATGTGTTGGAGTAGGGATTGTTTTGTTATGGCCTAAAAAAATTATCAATATAATTAGCTATATCAGTTGTTTTAGCAAAAGGATTACCTATCTGGCAATTGCTCGTATCATGTCCTCCTCCACATAGGTCACAAGTAATGCTCTGAATATGCATAGCTGTTCCCTTTAAGTTGTTGACTTCGGCTCTAAGGGCTGCAATTTCAGCTAGTAAGGTTGGCACGCAATCTACTCCCTGCACAGCTGCTAGTCTTTTTGGCATCATGCGCTCTGTCTGCCATTGATAGCTATTTGATGCCATCTCATCGATCAGATCGAAAGCTTCTTCCTCCATTTTTTGATTAATGGTTCCTCCTGCTGCTGCATCAATCATAGAACGATTAGTAGGAGATAAACCATTATAGAAAGTTTGTACCTGAAGCCATACGGGATAGTTGATGATGTGGACATCTCCTCAGTAATTCCTTGAAATGCTCCCAAGCCTCATATAGTGTCTCCATGTCCATCTGCATAAAAGGAAGTGATATCGTTGCGCATCTTGGCAGTCTTGGAAGGTGGAAAGTACTTGGCTAAGAATTTTTGGGCTAGGACATCCCAAGTTGTGATAGAACCTGCAGGAAGAGAATGAAGCCAACTCTTAGCTTTGTCCCATAAAGAGAAAGGAAATAACCTTAATCTAATAGCATCATCCGACACCCCATTAATTTTAAAAGTATCACAAAGTTCAAGAAAATTAGAAATATGGGCATTCGGATCATCATGCATGTGTCCACTGAATTGGACAGTTGATTGAATCATCTGGATCATCGTCGATTTTATTTCGAAGTTGTTTGCTCGTACAGGCGGTCTCCTGATGCTCGAAGCTGCATCGGCTACAGATGGTGTGATATAATCATTTAATGGATGATGTACTGGTCGAATAGCTTCATGCTGTCCTTCAGTCGCCATATCCAATCCTAGATTGATGTCGTTAGGATCTTCAGCTGCCATGTTTCTTTCTTGTTGTAGTCTTCTAATGGTCCTTTCAATTTCTGGATCTAAAGGTAGTAAGTTACTATGTCCAGTACGTGTCATGCACTAAATTTTTTTTTTTAAATAATAAAAATTAAAAATAAATTTCTAAAGTAAAGCTAGGATCAAAATTTTAATATTATTTTAGACACAATCCCCGGCAACATGTGCCAAAAACTTGATGCGTGCTAATTTATAGCTATGGCAAGTGCACCAGTCGATCAAGTAATAAAGTGAATGAGTAGAGTATCATCCCTAGAGGATTGAAAAATAAGTACTGAAAAGCTCTTTCCTATGCTTTATTTAGAAGATCGATTTATGAGAATAAGAAATTAAAGAACAAAATAAAAAATAATTAAAATTTTTTTTAAGAAAATAGAGAGAGTGTAAATTATTAGGGTTTTAAACTTCAAGAGCAATGGATTACTAAGGCAATCGGTTCACCAACTCAGTCAATACAATATTCAGATTTTTAGATTAATTTTATTTCATGTGACGGTGGAGTCTCCTAATTTATTCACTACCCTTTGGTCCAGGCATAGCAAAACTATTAATATTTATTAATTATCCTTTGGTCCAGGTGTAATTTAAATAAATATTAATGCATTAAGTTTTGTGAAACCCTCTAATTAAAATACGCTGCGTCCAAAGCGCACTAAAATTCCCGCATGCATATGAATTCTAATTTGATTCATAATACAAGGTATATAATCAAGAAGCAATTAACATAGATGTACTTGGTCCGTAACATCTATGTTCATCAGATCAATTAGAAGATGGCCAGTAATCTAAAAGCATTAAGATCAGATTTATATACTCCTCATGAATAAAATTTAAAAATAAATCACACTGAATATTGCATCAAAAGAGTGGCTACACCTTAGCCTTAGTAAACGAAAATTTAGTTCATGATAACAAATTCAAAAACAGTAAATAAAATAAAAAGCATAGAGAAATTAGACTGTTTGATTGCTGAAATTGATTCTCTATTGCTCTTGATGTGGAGAACTTGGTGAAGAAGAAGATGCTCCTTGATCGATGTCTTGATTGTCGAAAAAAAATCAAAAACTCTTTTTTATTTCTCACAAATCACTCTTCTCTTTCTACCTCTCTCCTCTGTTTTTCTTTTTTTCTCTTTTTCTCTGACTTCTTCTCTCTCTTTCTCTATTTCTCTCTGTCTCTCTCACCCTGTCTCTCTCTCTGATTTTTTTTTTATGACAATAGTAGGTTTTTTTATAAATGAAGAGTTTGATTTCCCCCCAAAATCCATACAAAAATTAGGTTTAAGACTCCCAAAACAACTCAAATTAAGATCTAGATAATTCTGCCCACTAGATGTTGATCAAACGGTCCAAAAATCACTCAAAAACCCCTTAAAATAATCCAGATCAAGTCAGATTTAATGCCAACCGTTGGATCAACCGTTAGATTGAATCTAGGCCGTCCAATCGCATAGAAAGAAGCCTTCTGATCTTTAGTTTAATGTCAAGATGAATCTCAGCCGTTGGATCTTGATCGGGAGCTGCGGATGCCGTCCATCAGCGCCTTCGTTTTGGCCGTTCGATCAAGTTTCAGTGAATGCCGCCCGTTGGATCAGATAAAATTCTCAAATTGCCCTCCATAGACCATGCGCGAGCCTAGTGTTGCATGGACTGCCGCGTTCTTCAGCCAATCAGAGCACGCTTTATGCTGTGAAATTCTCGAATTGCCCTTCAGATGGTCCACCATGCGCCACGAAAAATGCTGACGTCAGCATTGCATCGGCGGGTTGGTTTTCTGTTGCGATTGAATCGAGCCAAACCGTTGAACCAATTTTCTGAACTGGTTTGAACCGATCCAAGTTTTTTCTCTTTTTCTTTGTTTTTTTTGAAATTCAATTCTTGGCTCATTTGAAGTCCATTTTGCCTGAAATTTATTTCATCTGAACCAGAAAAATAAGGTCTTCACATTGGTGGCCTTCTTTCCTACATAAGATTAATAAAAATATCAATTTCTAAAGAAATAAATTAATTTATTTTATAATTTAATACTTTTATTAGTATATTTTTATCACTTATCAGAGATCATGGCATATCCCATTACCATATGGAACAAAACCTAATTGGGTTGCATAAACAAAGATTTGGATCTGGAAGTCATCAATTAGACTAACTCAGTTCAATTGATTTGAATAAGATTCAATTAGTTTCAAGAAAATCGTGCTTGCACACGATTGAGCCTAATGTTCTCCTTTAACAATCATTAAAACTTGTCTCGACTAAGCCAAATGTATTTGAGCTCACTCAAAAACCTTTACTTGGTTTAACTGGAACTTGTTCAGATCAGAAAAGGGTTATCTTACTTTGTGAGATAAATTTAAAATAATACCTATCATTTTCCATCACCTGCTAATTCCTATTTTCGGACAGTAGTTAAATATTGACCCTAGACACTTAGACATCTGCCAATGTGTCATGCACCCATAGGAGAGTGCCTGGGGACTTGTCCTCCTACTAAAAAGCAGACAAGAACGGGGTGCATGCCTAGGGAGGCATGCACCCCATGAGGATAAAAGATGGAGTCCCATACAGATGGGACTCCATCTTGCTTCAGGGGATTAAATTTTATGGTGCCAAGAAGTCTTGTTTGACCCAGTCTTAGTGCCACCTTAGGAGAATTTTGAGGGTCTCTCATTTGATTGGATCAGATGATGTCATCCCATTAATTAGATTTAGATCTGATTGCATAAAGGGCCGTGATTGACCAGGATGATGAGGCACTGCATGGCGCAATAGGGTCAATATAAACCCTATCTGTGCCTAGAATTTAATGCTTCTACCTTTAGCCCATGCCATAAAGCTCTCTTCCTCCTTCTCCATGCCACCCTCTAGTCCTCTCTCTCCTCTCCATGCCCAAGGGCTTTTGGGCATGAACAAGGTGCGATTCAAGCATGTGAAAGGTCCTAGGAAAGGAAGAAGGCAGCACTACTGTAAGAGACAACGACTGTTCTTCAAAAAGAATTTTGAAGACCTTCAAAATTAGATCTAGATCTAATTTTTGGAGGATTGATTGAGAAGAAGAAATCTTCGAATTCTACCCAAGTGGATATTGGTAGAGGTCAGGTGCTTGCGTGGCTACATTCAGAACCTCAAGCAAACATTGGAATCATCACAAGATAATTAGATTACCCAAAATAAAGATATAATTAAATTAGATTTAATTTTTATTTTTATTTTTTATTATCAGATCAATAAGATTAGATCTGAGAAGTCTCAGATCTAATTAGGATATCAGAGAAAAATTTTTAAAATATCTTTCTTGATCCAATCAGATCTAAAATGAACCTGATCCGAAAAATAAGGCTTTTCCCTTCATTTACTATTTAGCTTTGAGGAATTTTAGCTTGTTTGGTTTTTAGAAAGGATTACCCATAGGAATGATCAACCTATGGGGTGCATCCTTGTATTGCATAAGCATTTGCATTGGCATTAGCTGGCATCTCCACAGTCTGTATTGGTGAATGCCTAGTGGGACTTGGCTGTGTATCGAAATGCCGAGTGGGGCTTAGCAAATATTTGGCAGTGTATCGGAAAGCCCAATGGAGCTCATTTACATCATATGGCATCATGACATACTACTTATCGACTATCTTGGAAGAGATGCTCTAGGATTTAGTTAATGATAGTTGAGAAAGAAGCATGCATTGGCATGGTGTGGTTTGGTATTTTGCTTAATCCGATGGGATATATTTCGGCTTTATGAAGCTCCAAAAACTAGTTCTTACATTCTAGTTTTTATTGTTATGTTGAGGTTATATTTTAGCTTTGTGAAGCTCTAAAAAGTAGTTCTTACATTTCAGTTTTTATTATTATGTTGAGGGTATATTTCAGCTTTGTGAAGCTCCAAAAAGTAGTTCTTATATTTCAGTTGTTATTATTTTATTGAATTACAAGTTAAGCATTTTTATTTTCCATTACTAGATTGATTATTCACTCACTAAGACTTTTCATGTCTCACCCCTCACTCTTTCTTATTGCAGTTTTGGAAGTTGCATAGCTCAGAGATATGTTTTAGCCAATGTATCAGTACTTCTAGTGGAGGAAGTATTTTTGATGATATTAGCTTATAAAAGAGATGTATTTTAAGAAGTATTGTATAGCTGAGTTAGTTAAGTCAGAAACCATTATATGTATATGTTATAGTTTGTTCTAGAAAGGCATGTATTAGAAGGATGGTTTAATGAATAAAATGTGTAATAAAATATGGTTTTGTTAGTGAAACTCTAAGTTTGTTTTCGTGATCTGATAAGTTATGAGTGGAGGTAATAGTTATTAGCAAGTCAAAAGAATTTAATTGAAATGCTTGTGATGAAAATGAATGGATGGTTCAGCAAAATTGAAAGCAAGTTATTAATTGATGTATAGTTCAGCATAGTTATAGTTTAGAAATTCCCTTAATCTTTAGATAAGGTTGGTGTGTGGTACCGTCACCCAATTTAGTTAGGGGTGGGTTGTTATAATGATCTTCCTAGAATGTAACTTTAAAATATTTATCCCTATAGCTTCTGCTTGGATGGACTCTCCTTCAGCACCATAGAGCCCGAAGTCACCCTTCTTCAAAACTTTAATTTTCTACAGCTTCTGCAAAGATTTGCAGATATGAGAATCATAAGTGGTATCCAATATCCAAAAGTTTGAAATGAAAGAATTCAATGATAATATTATACGTATATCATACATATCTTTTGGCACAACACTTGCACCAGTCTTCATAGTTGCAAGGTAAGCCTTGCAATTTCTCTTCCAATGACCTGTCTTACCATAATAAAAGCAGGTTGCTTGATTGGAGGTCTTCTTCCCCTTCTTCTTCTTATTTATGCCAACTGTAGGGTTCAGCCTCTTCTTTAAATCCTTTTTGTCTGCCTTCTTCTTGGAGATCCTATCCATAAGAAGAAAAGAAGCCTTATCCTTCTTAATATGGCTCTCTACTATTTTAAGCATATTTAACAGCTCAGACAAGGAAGTATTCAATTTATTAATGTGATACTTCATAACAAACTGAGAAAATAATTCTAAAAATGATTGCAAGATCAGATCCTGATTCAACTCCCCATCCATAACAAAATCTAATTAGCCTAATCAAGTGATCAGATCAATTACCATCAACACATGGTTTTGTATGGATGAACCTTCTACCATCCTGGCATGGAATAACTACTTAGATATCTCATATCTAGCGGTACTATTCTGCTCTCCATAAAGCTTCTTTAAATTAAATAATATAGACTGAGTGTCCATGCCATCATGCTACATCTATAACTCATTACTCATAGAGACCAGTTGATAACTATCAATAATTTATAGATAAAAGTATTAAATTATATATTAATTAATATTTATTTAAAAAAATTAATATTTTTATTAATTTTTTATAGGAAATATCCTTATCAATATGAAGAGCTAGACTTATGGGTTTAAATGAATCAAACTTGATGTAAATTGAAACTAAAATAGAAAAGATATGAAGGTCGAAAGTTTAAATTAAAAAAAAATATTTAGATAAAATCGATTGGCTGAATCGGCCGGTCTAGAGAAAACTGGCGCACGCATGCAAACCGGCTTAGAAACCCAGCCCACCAGTCAGCTTGGTCTGCCAACGCTCGATCGAAGCCAGCCCATGCATGCAGAAAAAGCCCAGAAGGCACAGCATCCCTTGGCACCTAATGTCATTATGACATCAGGATACCTCATGGTACATAGTGAACCGCGATGCTGTATAGAAGGCGTGGACACTTAAATAGTCTATAGAATTAAATACAAGACTCAGGCATTTTCATCATTTTTGCTGATGCAGCATGCTCTGATTCGATGCGGTCTTCAATGCACCCGGTTCATAGGGTCCATGGGAATAGTGAAGTGCGATCCAATGATCATCATCAATACTGGTCAGGATACAATGGTTAAAAGTTGATTAGGATTTATCAGTTGTGTTTTTCTATACATGTGATCCTATGGCTATGTTCTGATCAGGCAAAGATCCAACGGCTGCCAAGAATTCTGGTTTTAATTAGGATTTTCCAAACTTCTCTGGGCGCAATCTAGTGGGCCAAATTCATCCAATCACATAATCTAATGGTCCACATCAATTTGGGGCTTGATCTTTTAGATGTACGATGGATTTCAATGAGTTTTGATCTATTCAAAGGTGATCCAAAGGTCAGAAAACACCACGAAGCTAGAATTCGAGCCAAACTCGAATTAAGACTCTAAAAATAACTCTAAACCTCTTGTTTCTTCTCTATTTAACCCCCCCTCTCACGCCAAGAATCAAGAATAAAGAGAACCCCTCTTAGCGGGAGTAGCCCTCTTCCAAGCTTCTCTCTTCTCCTCTTCTCTCTTCTTTCTTTTTCTTCTTCTTCCTTCTTTTTCTTTATTCTGAAGAACCTAAAGATGCCGAAAGCTAGCAAGATCAAATCCATATATGGCTAGAGATCTCATATCTAGGGAAGTAAGGAAAGTTTTCTGATCATGAGAGTTTGTAATTTGAACCCTATTTATTTTTTTATTGGACAATAATTTTTTTATCTTTTACATGCCTTTTTTATTTATACTTTAATGTTTAATTTCTTTTAATTTATACCTAAGGAGATAGATTGTGATCACAGATAGATATGGTCTGTGCTCAGATTAGAATAAATTATAAGAATTAATCAGAATTATATTCATATTCTTTGATTGCATGATCTAAATAGTCTATATCTATAAGATGGATAATGATCGTGTTAGATATGGTCCATGCTTAGTAGAATAGATTATATTAGAATTAGATCAAAGAAACATACATCTCATAAGATTGCATGTTAATAATGAAAAGATTGTATGAATTAATTATAAACTTGAATATTAAAAGATGGAATTGAAATGCTAGACAATTTTCTTTCTTATTCTTAATTAATTCTTAAACCTTAATTAATTAAGTATTTACTTTTCTTATTTTAATTTACTAAAATTTAAATTAATTTTTTTAATTTAATTTTTTTAATAATTAAATTTAAATATTTATTTTTAAATTAAAGTTGAACGTAACTCAGCTTTCAATGCTCGAGAAAATTGATATCCGACTCACCACTATTCTAATCCATAATAAGTTCAGTTAAAACTTTTATTTATTGCTATAATGACAAGCATCAAATTTTTATCATCGTTGCTGAAGATTATAGATGGTTGAAGGTAGGATTAGAGATGTTTGATGGAAAAGAAAGTTTCATGATGTGGATGGTAAGGGTGGAGGATGTACTGGTTCAAATGAGATTGAATTTGGCCTTAGAAGATAGGCCGGAGGAAATCATAGATAAGGAGTGTGTGTCCTTGAAGAAAAAGGAATTTGCTACGATTAGGGTTTATTTGGCGGATGAGGTTTTATATGGTGTGTTGGAGGAGAGGACACCCAAGAGATTATGGTCGAGGTTGCAACAGTTGTACATGGGAAAAAATATGTGCAATAAGTTGATGCTGAAGAAACAACTGTATAGCCTTCGGATGTAGGAGGGCGAGGATGTTGTAGGGCATATTCAACAGTTCGATTGGATGAGCATGGACTTGCTCAATATAGGAATGGATTTAGAAGAGGAGGACAAGAGTCTATTATTACTATGTTCGCTACCCGGGAGCTTCGATCCATTGGTGACAACTTTGCTGTATGGTAAGAAGACATTGGTGTATGAGGAGATCGTATCAGTGCTCAGGTCCAACAAGCAGCGGGAATGGACGATGAAGAGGGAGGTCTTCTAGGAGAGTCTTGTGGTTTCAAAGAAGCATAGAAAAGGAATAAAGGGCGAACGGAGGGATAGCAAGGGGTTCAAGAGATGCTTCAAGTGCGGAGAAGTAGGACACTTTAAGCTGGAGTGTTCGCTTTGAAAGAAGTGCAAGGGAGGAGAAAGTTTGGATTCCATCAATACAGTCGCTGAAAGTGAAGATTCGGAGAAAATCTTGGTGGTCTCGAAGGAGCTCGTGGGGTGCAGTGTATCTGAGATGGTTTCGGATAGGTCTGTGGGGTGCAAAGAGTCCGAAGGGATAGCGACGGTGTTCGAGGTACAGCGGTAGGCCCAGCAGTGCAGCATTGGGTGGTTGGTCTCGAGGCACTCGAAGATAGAGTTGGCTTCTACGGCATTAGAGAGACTTCAGCTCCAGTTGGAGCACCGGGTAGAGGTGGCTTCACGGGTGGAGGAAGCTGTGACACAGGTTCAAAGCAGAGGGGTGCAAAGGTAGGATCAGTATTCCAGCACTAGTGCTAGGGCTGTACAGATCTAGGTGGAGAGGATTGTGTAGGGAGATAGGTGTGGCTCATAGAGGATAGTGTCAAGTGGAGCATTAGGATATGCGGCGAGTGCCGGTAAAGGAACATTGCATGATCTCCAAAAAAGTTCAGGATAAGTGATGCAGCTGCCAAGCAGAAGGATACCTACAACTCCAAAGGTGGTGCACAGAAACAAGCCAAGGACTTCAGCGGTGGAGGCAGTCATCCCGAAGGCCTCAAATGAAGCTCAGTAGTTGAAGAAGAATGGTAGTAGTGAGGTGAGCATGAGGAGCTATCAGGACATGTAGGGATAGCATGATCATGCAGGAGGATGTTGCCATGGGTGCCAAGGCTTGGGTGCACCAAAGTGGAGATTGTAGGTGGTGTGGTGCTCCCAAGCCTTGGGAGGCCATGGGCAGAGCTAGGATGAGGGCTCCAGGAAGGCTAGGACGGGTGTGGTCCTAGGGCTAGGATAGAAGTTATCCTAGGATGGTGGTGGCATGTTGCTGTCCACGGGCTTGAGGTTTGAGTATTGAGGGCCTCAAGGGGCTTGGTTGGTGCTTCGGAGACCTAAGATTCAAGGTGGAGTAAGAAACCAAAGCCAGAGAATCAAGACTACAGAAATGACATTTTTTGCAGGTTAGTCGGCTCAGTCCAAAACTAGGTCAGCTAAGTCTTAGAGCATAGGCAAAATAGAAAGATCGAGTTTCAGAACTCCAAGCATGGCATAGAATTAGAACTGGATCGGCTCAGTTTTAGACTAAGCCAACCCAGTGAAACTTAGCTGGCTCAGTGCTAAGACTGAGCTGACTCAGTGCACGGACAGAGTTACGTGAGGGTCTATTTTAGGCTAGGGTCTAGGTTAATCCTAGGGTTCTTAAGGCCTAGTTTGAGAGGTCTTAAGGGGGATAATTCTTGTATGGGTTGGGATTAGATCCAGGGGATGAGAGCATGTGAGACTTGGGCTTGATGAGTGCTTTCATGTATTGGGTTAGCCTAAGGAAGTTTTTAAGCTATGGTTTATTAGGATTCATATGGAAACTCTAGGGTATATAAACCAGGACATTATAACTTTATAACAAAAAAAAAAAAAAAGAAATACAATTGAGCTTTTCTTCCTAACTCTCTTCTCTCTGGTTCTAACACCAAAACCCTAGCTTCTCTCATCTTTCTTAGATTTCTTCAGTTTACTGGATTAACACCCAGGTTCATGCAAGAGATCGGATCTATGGCTATGGCTCTGAGCAGCCATAGGAACAACATTATGAAGAAGAGATACCTCTTAAAAATCACAAAAAGAGAAGGAAGAGGTCAAGAAAAAATCCTGGAGAAGAACCCTTTCTTCTCCCTTCTTTTTCTCTCACCAGGACACAATGGTTTGTGTCTCAATGAAGCACCATGCCCAGATCTTCTTTGCACCCAACCTTCCCACATCCCAAATCTCTCTCTAAAATTTAAAGGATGTAGAAAACTCATGCTCTAACTCCCTTTAAATAGAGAGTTATGACAAAGTCGTTGTCCAGATCAAATACTTAGAAAGGCAGGTCCAATTTGAGCAAGGATTGGGGTGCCCAACTCTTAGGCGTCCCCTTCTTATTTTTTTTCATGGACTCTAAAAAAAATGTGCAAATAAGTCTTCTATTTATCATGAAAAAAATAGAGAAAAATCAAGAGGATTGGTGTCTCAAAGAAATAAGGAAAGATGATGTATCAAACTTTATCCAATAGAGACCTAGGTCAAAATAACTTGTTTGTTTTGACCTATTCCAAAACTAATTTCCTTCTAAATTGGTAGGAGACATAAAAAGGGTGTGGATACTCTCTAGAAATAAAATTTTTTACAAAAATTTCAAGGAAATTGGTATGTGGGGGCATGGAAAGCAAGGTAGCACAAGAAAGAGAAATCCTAGTCATATTAGGACTTCTAGTTTTGAATTGGTCCAAATTATTATTTGAATCCAATTAAATCAAAACTAATGCAACCCAAATAGAAATGATCTTAGTCCAAATAAGAGCCTAATTAAATCATATTAAATTAAATTTAGATCTAATTTAATTTCTAATAGAATTAGAAATTGGGTACATACAAGTCCTAATTGAACAGGAACTTGTTCTCCCTTGCAATTGGCTCACCTAATAAATCAATTGGACTTGATCTAATCAAGCCCAAACCAAATCTAATTAAATTATATTTAATTAGATTTATTTTTAATTCTCTAGCTTAATCTAATTAAGCTAATTATCAATTTAATTGCTAATCGATCCTCCTGCAATACTTGCACTAGGCCAAACATCAATCATATTAATTGTTTGATCTAAGAACGATTCTAAATCATTGATCAACCATCCAATCAGATTGAGACCTTTTATACATGTGACCTCATAGGTTTGAAACTAAGCTGATAGCATAGAAATAAATTTTTATATCAATCGAAGTGACCATCTAGCAATAATATCTGATGGTCGAATAGGTCGAATGTGTAAAGCAACACTCTTAGAACCCATGCGGATATAGTTTTCGTATAATTCATTTCCCTGACCTTAATGCTCATAGGACGACTCAAAGCTTAACTATGAACTCTAATTAGATCATCCATATTATATTTCAAAATACCAAATCCATCTCTTGGATTATCCTGGCCAAGATTTTGCTAAATTAAAATATAGCGATGCATTTGCTCCAATCTCTTAGAGTGGTCAATCCCATATTGATCACTCACCGACTTTGCAAGTGCTTGAATATGCCCAGAAATCTTTTTTAATTGAATTAAAAATTTTGGTAGTCTGGCACCAAAGCATAGTAAGTTGCTTGCAAGCCACCATGGTGATCTCAGATCTAAGGGATACTTATATCCATATCCCATCAAAGTAATTCTCGAAAGTAGAATGCTCGGGAGTTTATCACATTTATTGATAATGTATCCTTACATCTCACTTGTATGGCATACCAATATCTCCACACTTTTTGGTTAAGAGAATAACTAACCTATATGGCATACAAGGACCTATACTAGATGAATATTATCATCCTAATTAACAACATATCATTTGGTCATGAATAGTTTAAGGACCAATCAATAAATTCTTTCTTTATCGAAGTTAGATAGTCCTAAGAACTTCATCACAACAAAAGAAGTTCATTAAAAGATATAGAATTTATGATGAAAATGCCAAAATATTATTTTATTCAATAAATTATTTGTAAGTATAAAATAGCACAACCATTAATAGGTTGACGATAGGCTTTGGAACATAATTCCCAACAACTTTCACTTATCCTAAAGCCACTCTGTATAGTATCTAATACCCATCTTTGACTTATGGTTATCGAACTTCATTACCATTAGGGCTTTAATGAAGGGGTCAGCCAGGTTCTCTTTTTCGTTCATCTTCTAAAAATCGATGTCACCTCATTCCATGATCTCCCGGACTAGGTGGTAGTGGCATAGTATGTGCTTCGTCTGCTGGTGTGCCTTCGATTCCTTCACTTGAGCAATGGCACCAATGCTGTCATAGTAGAGCTAGACTGAACCATCAAGAAAGGATGCTACTCCAAGCTTGGTGATGAACTTTCTCAGCCATATAGCTTCCTTCACGATATCTGATACTGCAATATACTCCACCAAACAAACAGAGTCTGCCATAGTATGCTGCTTGGAACTCTTTCAGCATATAGCTCTACCATTTAAGATAAAGATATAACCCAACATGCTTTTGCTATCATTATGGGCAGATTAAAAGCTAGAGTCGATAAACCCTACTAGTTTTAAAATTGACTCACCATAGATCAACAATTGGCCCTTAGTATTTCTCAAATACTTAAGGATGACTTTTACCATCTTCCAATGATTCTCTCCTGGATCATATTGGTATCTGCTCACTACTCCTAGTGAGTATGCCACATCTAGTCTCATACATGTCATGACATACATAATAGATCTCACTATCAAAGCATATGGAATTCTATTCATATGCTCTCTCTCTTTAGGAGTTGTCAGACAATCTTTCTTGGAGAAAAAAATTTTTGGCCTATCGAAAGATAGCCTTTTTTGGAATTCTCCATGCCGAACCTCTTCAGCATGGTTTCTTTGTATGTGGACTAGGATAATTCAAGCATCCTCTTAGATCTATCCCTATAGATCTTCATCCTTAGGATGTAGGATGCTTCACCCAAATCCTTCATGGAGAGCTGAGATGACAATCATACTTTTATTTCTTATAGTGCAGGAATGTCATTCTCGATTAAGAGAATGTCATCAATGTATAAGACAAGAAATACCACTACCAAACTATTTGCCCACTTGTAAATATAGGGCTCTTCTTCATTTTTAACGAAGCCATATATTTTGATCACCTTATCAAAATGCATGTTCCAACTCCGAGATGCTTGCTTCAATCCATAAATGGATCTCTGAAGCTTGCACACCTTGGACTCATCTATGGATGTGAATCCCTCGGTTGTATCATACACACCTCTTCGATCAGCTCTCCATTCAGAAAAGCTATATTCACATCCATCTGCTAGATCATTTAGTCAATATGGACAGCTATTACAATCATTATTTAAATAAATTTAAGCATTATCATAAAAGAGAACATCTTGTCATAGTCAATACCATAATATTGACAATATCCCTTGACAACTTGATGGGCTTTATAAGTCTCCACCTTTCGGTCTGTGCCCCTTTTCCTTTTGTTACATATATGTGCCCTAGAAGCCAGAATTGGCTGACACTTGTAATACACTTCTAGGGGCAAAATTGTAATTTTGACTATAATTAATAAAATGGGTTATTTTCTATCACACTTGTGTATTTAGTGTCTGTGATACATCCTTTGAGTTAATGATAATGATAATTCATATTTTCAAGAGTTGAAAATTTAAGACATGAATAATCATTATTAACTCATAAACAGCTCCCGACCATAGGATCATCACGAGGATGGTGATTGATCCGAAAGGTTGGTGTACGATCGCTTCTCTTTAGTAGATGAGTCTTGAGTCTACGGTGTGGAGACACCAGAGTGAGAGTACAGATACTCGTTAGAGAATGAGGGCACTGAGCGTGACCACCTCGAGTAGTCATTAGGGAGTCTACCTTCTCGTCAATGACTGACTCGATGCTGCAGTAGTGTGTCTGGTTCTTTGACCTGAGATGCATCGGATAGTTCACCTTGAGGGTGTTATAGTTTGACTACACCATTACTCGGTCTCCTAGCCATATGGAACCCTGAGGTGTATGTTGGCTATGACATGTTCATTGTAGGAACTGGATTGCATCAAGATGGAATCTATCTACCTCGGTGGTAGAGGAGTAGCCCTATGATGATCATGAGAATCAAGTCCAGAAATCCATGGCCATGGTAGAGTGAAATAATAGAAAGAGTTTCTATTTAGATTTTCACATTGGACTTGAATCGAATGATTACATCATATGACAGAGACTAGGGTTTGACGAGTTTACCTTAACCCTAATCTGATCGGGGCTCAAGATAGAAGAACTTAATCACACAGGTAGCTGCACCAAGAGGTTCGCATTCAGCTCTGATGGGTTGCCACCATATACTGCTAGGTGTCACTGGTGGATTTTGGGAGCAATTAGAATGATTTAGATGATCGATCATTCTAGCTGTTCGAATCAGAAGAGTTCTGATCCATCGAAAGGAGTTTCGATGATGTCTATGATAGAGATCATGACATATCCCATTACCATACAGAACTAAACCTAACTGGGTCACACAAACAAGGGTTTGAATCTGGTGATCATCAATTGAACTGATCTAGTTCAATTGATCTGAATGAGATTCAATTAGGTTCAAGGAAATCGTGCTAGCACTCGATTGAACCTAACGTTCTTCTTTTACTATCATAAATAAGTTGTCCTGATCTGAGCCAAAGGAGTTTGTGCTCAATCAAGAGGCCTTCATATGGTCTGACTGGAGGTTGTCCAAGTCAGAAAAGGTTGTCTTATTTGTAAGACACTACCTGCCATTTTTGGTCACCTGCCATTTCTTGTTCTTTGACTTTGGTCAAAAGTTGATCTTTGACTGGTCAAATGTTGACCATAGACACTTTGACTTTTGTCCACGTGTCACGCACCTATTGGAGAACTGGTGGGGGCCTGTCCCCCTGCCAGAACCTGGCAAGGAGAAGGGCGCACGCCAAGGGTGGTGTGAGCCCAAGTAGGAGGCGCCTAGGAGTCCTTGTTGGACAAGGACTCCATCTCCTTTTTGGATTCCAATTAGAGTTCTTCTAAGAACCAATTTTGACTGGTCTTAGGCGCCCTCTAAGGAGGAATCCAGGGGTCTCTATTCCCACCAATCAGATTTAGATCTGATTTCACAAAGGGTTGTGATTGGTTGGGAGGAAGAGGAGTTGGATCACGCTTAGTCTATAAATAAGACCCTGCGCCCAACTCAGATTCTAATGCAATTCAATTGAGAAACCCCACGCCCCAAGGCTGCCTCTCCCCTCCTCCTCCATGCCATAGCTTCTTCTCCCCTTGCTCTCCACGTCCAAAAGGTGTTTTGGATTTTGGTTGGTGCGATTCAGATCAAGGAAAGGCGATCAAAAGCAAGAAGGCTGCGCTGCTGCAAAAGGACGACTGCAGATCTTCAAAAGAGTTTTGAAGATCCTCCAGATCAGATCTAGATCTAATTTTTGGAGGCATGATAGAGAAGAAGAGGATCTCCAGATCCAACCCGAGTGGATACCGATAGAGGCCAGGCGTGGCTAGATCCAGAACCTTCCGCTGCAATCAGGATAATCTATAGGGTAATAGGATTACCCAAATCAGGTAAATTAAATTTGATTTAATTTATCTTATTTTATTTTATTTATTAAAATAATAAGAATCAGATCTAAAATATATCAAGATCTGATTGAGATCAAGAGAAAAATTTTGAAATATATCTCTTGATCTGATCAGATCTGAACGAACCTGGATCGGGAAATCAGGATTTCCCTTCATTTATAAGTCTCCACCTTTCGGTCTGTGCCCCTTTTCCTCTTGAAAATCCATTTACACCCAATGGGTTTAATTCCTTCAGGTGGGTCAACTAATGTCTACACATCATTGACCTTCATGGATTTTATCTAAGATTTTATGGTCTCAAGCTATTTCTCAGAATCAGATCTCTGCATTGCATTCATATAGGTGATTGGATCCTTATTATTCTCATCGAGTTTGATAGGATCATCATCCCAAACTAAGAAATCATAGTATCTATCCGACTGATGTGGTACTCTACCAAATCGTCTTAATGGTGCAGGTTCATAAGGCTCCAAATTTGATCTGATCAAATCTAGTTCTGGTTTAGCTATTGGTGTTGATTTTTCTACCTATTGAACTTTCTCAAGTTCAACCTTAGAGGCAACAGTTCCTTCACCAAGAAACATCTTTTCTAAAAAGATTGTCTTAAGGCTGATGAACATCTTTTGTTCTTCAGCATGATTAAAATAGTAACCCTTAGATTACTTGGGGTACTCTATTAACACACACTTATCAGATCAAGGCCTAAGTTTGTCTATATGCAAATATTTGATATAGGGTGGACAACCCCAAATCCATAGGTGAGAGAGTGTAGGTCTATGTCCAGTCCATATCTTATATAGAGTCTTTACGATAGATTTACTCGATACATTGTTCAATATAAAATATGCAATCTCAAGAGCATAACCCCAAAATAAAATAGATAGACTAGCAAAATCCAACATGGATCGAACCATGTCTAATAAGTTTCGATTCCTTCTATACGATACACCATTATGCTATGGTAACCCTGGAGGTGTCCATTGCAAGAGAATCCCATTCTCTCGTAGATATATCAAGAACTTACTGGACAGATATTCACCTTCTCGAACCAATTGAAGAGTTTTAATACTTTTCCTAATTTATTTTTTTACTTTGGAATCATTTAAATATTTTAAATGAATCCAACTTGTATTTTATCAGATAGACATATCCATAGCTGGATAGATCATTTATGAAAATGATGAAGTAGAAATATCTACCTTTAGTACTTGTACTCATAGGTCCACATGCATCAGTATGTACTAGACCTAGAGCTTGGTGACTCTTTCATCTTTTTCAGTAAAAGATGACTTGGTCATTTTTTCAAGAAGATAGGACTCATAGGTTGAAAGTGATTCACAATCACTGACTTCAAGGATTTCCTCTTGAGTCATCCTGTTTATCATATTCTTGTTAATGTGATCTAGCCTATAGTGCCATAGGTAGATATCAGAGACATTATCCAATCTAGGATATTTTTTAAAAGTATACATTGCACTCACAAACTGTGATAAAATATAAATACCATTTCTTTATTGTCCTTACATCATCATAACCTTATTCATAATGATATCACAATAATCTTTCTTTATTGATAAATAATAGCCATCTTTGGCCAAAAGATCAATAGATATTATATTCATTAGAAAAAAAGGACAATAATGACATTCATTTAAAGAAATGATATTAATATTAAAAATAAGTTGAACTATTCCCATAGCTAGAACTAGAACATATCTTCCATCTTCAAGATTCAGGAATAACTCATTATTTTTAAATTTTCTACTAATTTGAAGTCCTTGCAATATACTGCAAACATAAATTGGACTTTTGGTATCCAATACCCAGGTAGTAGTATCACAAATAAAGAAATTATAAGATGTTATTATATAACATCCTTGATAAGCAACTCCTTGCTCTTTTCTTTTATTTAGCCTATTGGTGTCATGGGAAGCAAGATACTGAGAATAGTTCTTCTTCTAATGCCCATGCTCCTTATAGTAGAAGCACTCTTTCTGATCTAGGTTAATCTTGGACCTTTTATTTAAACTGAGCATAGAGGCCCCAGCATGAACCACTTCATGCTGCTGAACAACATTCAATTTTTGATACTTATTATCGAAGTTGTGTCCCATAAGTTTATCACTGTCTAATAGTGAATGGAGCAACTATGATTTAGGTTTAACTGCATAAAGGAGAATCAAAAGCATAATTAGTAAATGATTTATTAATTCTTAAGATTTGAACTTTAATCAAAAAGTTCTTCCACTATTTTATTCAAATTGATAGTCTCTACCTCCAATTCGAGGAATTATCCTAATTCCTCAGTGGGTACTAGAATCCACATAGACTACACATAAGCCCAATTATAGTTGGTCAATCTATGTACATCTAAGGATAGGTTCATAACCAATTGATTCTCTAAATAGTTTTTAGTAATTTAATTTTGCCCCAGGTATCTTTTCAATAGACTAGGGCCTCCATTGAAAGTTCTGGTTAGGTCCAACCGTTAACATGACCATACTTGATCCATCTAACTAATGAATGATTAAGTCCAACTATGGTTGGTCAACTTAACTATCATTTAGAGAGACGCAGCCAAGAAATCATATTATAAATGATAATTTCATTAGCCGATAAGCACCAGGTCTTTGGACCTCCAATGATTATCCAACTAATGGATCCATTATCATCCACTTAAATGGAGGCTATGATCTAGTTATCATCACAACTATTTCATTTTAAGGATCTAAAAATTTTAAAAGATTTAATTACTTTAATTTGGACAGAGTTAGAGAAACTAGCTAATCATGATCCTTCCATTGACTTCACCAAGTCAGATTAAGGAAGACCATTGATAAGTTGGTCTAAGAGCATCTAAATCAGTCACACTGATTTATCTAGCTGACATGGGTTAGCTTGAATTGTCAAGTGATCTAATCAAAATATAATTTCATCAAGAAGATCAGGTAAGTGAGATAAGTGGGAGGGTTTGCCAAAGTTTACCTTAGACACCATCAGAAATGACCAGATAAGCGGGCTGTCAATTAAAAAACATCAATCTAGATTACCAGATTTATCATAGATACTAACTGGTTAATTAGTTTCGATTAGATCAATCCAACAGTTCATGCTAGATTGCATAGCCAAGAATCAAGTCCATCTTGGTTCTTATTAAAGATATGGACTTGACCAACTATAACTATTGTAACTGATCTAAAGAATTCTTGACCAAATCTAAGATAATTATTGATTAGATTTAATCAATTCTCTAATTAAGTTCATTCTTTAATCTAACCTTAGATCTAACCCAATTAATGGACCTAATTTCCACTAACCCATTAACCCAAGTGTTATAATTTGTGTATTAGGATCTTCAATTCATAATCCTAGATCCTAAATAAATAACTTCTTAATTCTTAATTAAGTTTGGGACTGAGGATTGGGGTTCGACATTTCTAAAATAACTTTTATATTTATAAAATATTTTGATAATATGGTTCTACTAACCAAGTTGCATGATTGATTCATAATCAATATGCAAATGAAAAATAAACATGAATCTACTTTAGATCTAATCTAAACATTCATGTAATTCAAGATTGAAATAATTTCAATATTAATCTATTATAAATTAGTTTATATCAAATCTAACATATTTATGATGATAAAAATTAGATTGAAATACTTTCAATCAAATCATAAAATTTTTTAGATCTAATCTAAAATTTTATGATTAGGATTTTAGATTAACACGTACTAGGACAACCTTTTCACTGTAAGGGTTAAATCTTATAGTAGGACAACCTCATAAGACCAGTCCATGCAATAAAAAATATTAATTTTTAAAATTAAATAATTTTAAATCTAATTAATCATAAATTACTCTAGATCATATCTAATAATTTATGATTAACATTAGATCTGCACAAACTAGGACAACCTTTATACTGTAAGGGATAAATCTTACAGTAGGACAATCTTATAATATCAATCCATACATTCTAAAATATTAATTTTTAGATTTAAATAATTTTAAATCTAATTAATCATAAATTAATCTAGATCATATCTAATAATTTATGATTAATATTAGATCTGCACAAACTATAACAACCTTTACACTATAAGGGATAAACTTTATAGTAGGACAATCTCATAAATCAGTTCATATGATCTATTTTTAATTTTAGATTTAAACCATAGATTATAATTAAGATCTAATCTAAAAAATAATCTAAACATGCATCACAAATCATGTAATAAAGAACCTATGCACCGATACCAATTGAAGGAAACAATCTAGGGTTTCAGGGATCGATTCTGAAACTTTTTCAAAACATGCAGTGGAAGAGATGAACTAATCATATTAATTCATAATAAAAGATGAAATATCCCAAGATCTAGGATCCTATCACATGTAAGCATTCTATTAAATCTAAAAATAAAAATAATCAAAAAGGTGATGTTGATCATATCAACATCTAGGCAATTCTAGATCTGATCTAGATGCATAAGAAAGATCGTATCAACCTTACCTTTGAAAGATGAGTTCTCTAATTCACTAATCCAAGGCTGAGTTTATTGCTTTGAGCCATACATGTATTCGGCCTCTACAAAATATCCACACAAGCCCTCAATCCTCAATCCAAAGTCTGATACAGAAATCAGTATAGTATGCTAATACTATGCTGATGCATCTTTTGATAGCTGATCTAGATCCTCCTTCTTTAAATCTTGGACTCTCCAATTTTTACGAGGAAGAAAAGATATTTGTGAAGAAGTGGTACCTCAAAAATCACAAAAAGAGAAGGAAGAGATCAAGAAAAAATCCTAGAGAAGAATCCTTTCTTCTCCCTTCTTTTTCTCTCATCAGGATGCAATGGTTTGTATCTCAATGAAGTACCATGCCCAGATCTTCTTTGCACCTAAGCATCCCATGTCCCAAACCTCTCTCTAAAATCTAAAATTTGTAGAAAACTCATACCCTAACTCTCTTTAAATAGATAATTATGATAGAGTCCTTGTCTAGGTCAAATACCTAGAAAAGTAGGTCTAATTTGAGCAAAGATTGGGAAACCCAACTCTTAGGCATCCCCTTGTTAATTTTTTTAATAGACTCTAGAAAATATGTGCAAATAAGTCTTCTATTTTTCATGATAAAATCAGAGAAAAATCAGGTAATTTGATTCCTTAAAGAAATAAGGAAAGATTATTTGTCAAACTCTATCTAATAGAGACCTAGGTCAAAATATCTTGTATGTTCTGACCTATTCCACAACTAATTTCCTTCTAAAATGGTAGGAGACATAAAAAGGGCATGCATAATGTCTAGAAATAAATTTTCCTATGAAAATTCTAAGAAAATTGGTGTGGGGGGCATGGAAAGCAAGATGGCATAAGAAGGAGAAATCCTAGTCACACTAAGACTTCTAGTTTTGACTTGGTCCAACTTATTATTTGAGCCCAATTAAATCAAAACTAATACAATCTAATTAGAGATGATTTTAGTCCAATTAAGAGCCTAATTAAATCATATTAAATTAAATTTAAATCTAATTTAATTTTTAATTAAACTAAAAATTGGGTGCATACAAGTCCTAATTGAATAGAGACTTATTCTCTCTTACAATTGACTCATCCAATAAATCAATTAAACTTGAACCAATCAAGCCAAAATCAAATCTAATTAAATTTGAAGGAAAAATTTAGATTTTCTGGATCAGGTTCATTCAGATCTGATTGGATCAAGAGAGATATTTTAAAAATTTTTCTTTTGAATCTAAATTAGATCTAAGATATTTTAGATCTAATTTTATAGATCTCATAAAATAAAATAAAAGTAAATTAAATCTAATTTAATTTTATACTTTTTATTGGATAATCAAATTATCCTATGATGATCTTGCTGATGGCCTGATGTTCTAGATCTAGCCACGCAAGTGCCTGGCCTCTACCGATATCCACTTGGGCTGGATCTGAAGATCTTCTCCTTCTTTATCACCTCTCCAAATATCTGATCTAAATCTGATTTGGAGGATCTTCAAAATTTTTTTTGATGATCTGGAATCATCTCTTACAGCAGTGCTGACTTCTTCCTTTCTCATCATATTTCTCTTGCCTGGATCGCACCAAACTAGAGCCCAAATCCCCTTGGGCTTGGAGAGGAGAGAGGAGACCTGAAGATAGCATGGAGGAGGGAGAGGGGAAGCCTTGTGGCATGGGCTATTCTAGATCTTCTCTAGAGCTTGGCGTAGATAGGGTTTTTGTAGACCCTACTGTGCCATGCAGTGCCACATCATCCCAGCCAATCACGTCACTTCATGCAATCAGATCTAAATCTGATTAGTGGGATGACATCACCTGATCCAATTAGATGAAAGCCCCTCTTAATCATCCTTAGATGGTGCCTAAGACTGGTCAAAGTCTATTTCTTGGTGCCACCTAAGTAGATACCCCAAAGTAACTGGAGTCCCGTCTGTATGGGACTCCAGGTGCCTCTATCCATGGGCGCACGCCTAGGGAGGTGTGCACCCCTGGTCCATCTACATTTTAGTAGGTTGACTACTCTAAAATAAATCTCCTATGGGTACATGACACATGGGCAGATATCTAAGTGTCAAAGATCAACGTTTGACCAAAGTCAAAAGACAAGAATTAGCAGGTGATGAAAAATGATAAGTGTTGTCTCAAATTTATCTCATAAATTAAGACAACCCTTTTCTGACCTGTACAAGCTCCAGTCAGATCAAATAAAGGTACCTGAGTGAGTACAAACTCATTTGGCTTAGTCGAGATAACTTTTAATGATTATAGAAGGAGAATGTTAGGCTCAATCATGTGCTAGCATGATTTCCTTGAACATAATTGAATCTAATTCAAATCAATTGAACTGGGTTAGTCCAATTGATGATATTTAGATCCAAATCCTTGTTTGTGTAACTTAGTTAGGTTCAGTTCTATATGGTAATGAGATATGTCATGATCTCTATTATTGACATCATCGAAATACCTTCCGATGGATCAAAACTTTTCTAATTCAGACAACTAGAATGATCGATCATCCAAATCATTCTAATTGCTCCCAAAATCCACCAGTGACACCTAGCAGTATATGGTGGCAATCCATCAAAACTAAAAATGAACCTCTTGGTATAGCTACCTGTGTGATTAAGTTCTTCTATCTTGAGCCCCGATCAGATTAGGGTTAAGGTGAACTCATCAAACCCTAATTTCTATCATATGATTTAATCATTTGATTCAAGTTTGATGTGAAAACCTTAATAGAAACTCTTTCTATTATTTCACTCTGCCATGGCCATGGGCTTATGGACTTGATTCTCATGATCATCATAGGGCTGCTCCTCATCTACCGAGGTAGATAGATTTTCTTTTGGTGCAATCCAATTCCTACAATGAACATGCTATAGCCAACATACACCTCAGGATTTCTGAATGGCTAGGAGATCGAGTCATGGTGTAGTCAAACTATAACACCCTCAAGGTGAACTACCGATGCACCTCAGGTCAAAGAACCAGACACACCACTGCAGCTTCGAGTCAGTCATCGACGAGAAGGTAGACTTCCTTATGACTACTCGAGGTGGTCACGCTCAGTGCCCTCATTCTCTAACGAGTACCTATACTCTCACTCCGGTATCTCTACACCATAGACTCAAGACTCATCTACTATAAAGAAGCGATTGTACACCAACCTTTGAAATCAATCACCATCCTCATGATGATCCTACGGTCGAGAGCATTTTATGAGTTAATAATGAAAATTCATGTCTTAAATTTTCAACTCTTGAAAATATGAATTATCATTATCATTAACTCAAGGAATGTATCATAGACACTAAATACACATTTATGATAGAAAATAACCCATTTTATTATTTATAGTCAAAATTATAATTTTGCCTCTAGAAGTGTATTACAAGTGTCAGCCAATTCTTGCTTCTAGGGCACCCATATCTAACAAACTCCCACTTGACCTAAAGCCAATTGGCTACAAATCTAAGTCCCATCTTCTCAAGGTGGGCTTCGATCTTCTGCTGGCCCAATGGCTTTATAAGTGGGTTCGTCGTATTGTCTACGGAGTCGACTCTCTTGACCTCGACGTAACCCTTCTCGAGGTAATCGTAGATGAGGTGGTATCGCCGCTCGATGTGCTTGGAATTTCTGGTGAGACCTTGGCTCCTTAGCAAGGGCTATGGCACCATTGTTGTCATAGTATAGAGGAATGGCATCTGATGGCATCACTTTGATCTCTACGGCAAACTTCTTGTACCAGAATGCCTCCTTCGCAGCTTCTGACGCAGCGATATATTCTGCTTCCATGGTGGAATCTGCTATCACTGTCTGCTTGAAACTCTTTCAACTGATAGCTCCACCATTACACACAAACAGACTCCCAGATGTCGACTTTCGATCATCTACATCGGACATAAAATTCGAGTCTGTATATCCCTGGACTTGGAGTTCTCCATTACCAAAAACCAACAACATATCCTTAGTTCTTCTTAAGTACTTAAGGATACATTTCACAGAAGTCCAGTGTTCTTCATCTGGATTTGACTGATATCTGCTTGTGACACTCACAGCATGGGCTATATCAGGTCGTGTACATAACATGGCATACATGAGGCTCCCTATTGCAGAAGCATAAGGGATCTTGCTCATGCATTCTATTTCCTCAGGTGTGCTAGGGCACATCTTCTTGGAAAGATGAATACCATGTCTGAAGGGTATTAAATCCCCTCTTAGAGTTTTCCATACTAAACCTCTTTAGTACTTCCTCTATGTACATCTTCTGTGAAAGTCCTAGCATCCTATTCGGTCTATCTCTATAGACCTTAATTCCTAGAATAAAGGATGCTTCTCCTAGGTCTTTCATGGAGAATTCTTTGGATAACCACATTTTAACTATGGTCAACATGGGAATATCATTCCCAATAAGGAGGATATCATACACACAGCGCTCCCACTGATCTTTTTGAAAATACATGGTTCCTCCTTTTCTTGATGAAACCAAATAATTTGATCACATCATTGAAATGAGTATTCCAGCTCCGAGATGCTTGCTTAAGTCCATATATGGACCTTTGCAGCTTGCAATACCTTGTGATCAGTATCACTGGATGTGAAACCTAGCGGCTGTTCCATATAGATATCTTCCTCAAGATATCCATTTAAGAATGCCATTTTCACGTCCATTTGCCATATTTCATAATCGAAATAGGCTGCAACAGCAAGCAATGTGCGGAATGGATTTTAGCATAGCTACTGGATGAAAAGGTATCCTGATAGTCAATGCCTTCACGTTGACTATAACCTTTTGCCACTAATCTAGCCTTTGAATGTCTCCACATTCCCATCTGCACCAATCTTTCTCTTGAAGATCCATTTACACCCAATAGGTACTATACCTTCTGGTGGATCTACCAAGGTCCAGACTTGGTTTGAGTGCATCGAGTCAATTTCTGACTTCATTGCCTCTAACCATTTCTCAGAGTCGATATCTGATATCGCCTCATTATAGGTTTTGGGATCATCACCATGAACCCCATTACCTATGAGGAACATTTCCTCTATTTTCTCTGAAATAGTACCTAAGTACCTCTCAGGAGGATGGGAAACTCTTTTCGATCTATGAGGTGGAGGAGGTAGTGATTGGATTGGCTTAACCTGATTTGGTTCCATTTGGTCCTTAGCTCGTTGCTCTTGTGAGACTTTCTCATCGAGCTTGATCTGCTTTCCAATGCCGCTATCTTGAATAAACTATTTTTCAAGAAAGATGGCATGTCGACTCACAATCACATTGTGATCTTCTGGAATGTAGAAATAATATCCTAATGACTCTTTAGGATATCCTATGAATCGAGCTCTAAAGGACCTAAAGCTCTAACTTGTCCGCTTGTTGTCTTTTGACATGAGCCGGACAACCCCAAATTCTGAGATGACTCAGACTTGGTTTCTTACCATGCCATATCTCATACGGTGTGGTAGGAACGGTTTTAGAAGGAACCCTATTCAGTAAGTATATTGAAGTTAACAAACAGTGTCCCCAAAGAAAATCAGGGAGGTCTGTGAAGCTCATCATGGATCGAACCATATCTAATAGGGTCCGATTCCTCCATTCTGAAATCCCATTGAGTTGAGGTGTTCCTGGTGGAGTCCATTGAGAGACTATGCCATTTTTCTTTGAGATAGTCTCTAGGAATTTTTGACTAAGGTATTCACCTCCTCGATCTGATCGAAGAACCTTAATGGATTTTTCAGTTTGCTTTTCTACTTCATGTCTGAATTCTTTGAACTTTTCAAAAGCTTCAGACTTGTGTCTCATAAGATACACATACCCATACCTAGATAAATCATCGGTAAAGGATTATGAAGTAGACAAAAGTTGCCTCTAGCCGGCACATCAAATGGGCCGCACACATCAGTATGTACTAGGGCAAGAAGATCTGTGGCCCTTTCCCCATGTCCTACAAAAGGGAGTTTAGTCATTTTGCCATGAAGACAAGATTCACAAATTGGATATGACTCGAAAGTCAATGGACTCAATAGCCCTGATTTTCTCAATTTGTTAATCCTATCTTCTGCTATATGACCTAATCTTAGGTGCCATAGATACCTATCATTTGGACTATCCCTAGGTCATTTTCATGGCATTCACATTTTGCTCGATAGTTAAAAATAGATACATCAATATGTAACTGATAAAGACCGTTAATAAGAAAACCACTTGCAATTTTATTTTTCTTTCATAAAGAATGTTACAATGGTCCTTAAGAAAACTAATTACATAGCCTTCTAGTGCTAGGCATGAAAAAGAAATCAAATTCCTGCTTGCTGCAGGCACATAATAACAATCTTTTAATACTAAGTCTAAACCAGATGGTAAGTCGAAGAGGGTATATTTTTCCCACGGCCACGACAGCAACTCTTGCTCCATTTTCGATGTGTAGGATCATGTCACCATCCCTCAGCCTCCTGCTATCCTCAAAGACCCTGCATGGAAGTGCACACAAATGAGCACTAGAACCAGAGTCAAGCACCCAACTGGATGCAGAAGAAATCGTAAGGTTAGACTCAATAACGAGCATACCTCCAGAAGGACCTGCCTCCTTCTTATTCTTCAGGGTGGCCAGGTAAGTAGGGCAGTTTTCGCTTCCAATGGCCGTCATTGTTGCAATGGAAATACTTTTCTTTGTCAGCGGCCTTCTTCTTTCAGCTCTGCCTTTTTCTTCTTTCCTCCTTCCACCTTCTGCTTTTTCACAGACTTCTTCTTCTTTTCCAAAAGACTTTCTCTTGGAAAGAAGTCCATTCCATATAGCAAGCACTGAGCCTTTAGAACCTTTCATAGAAAGCTCAGCGGTAACCAGCATGTTCATAAGTTCGGCCAAGGAAATTTTGAAGTTTATGCATATGGTAAGTTCATGATGAACTGCCCATATGCATCAGTCAAGGATTGCAGAATTATATCATTCTGCAGATCCAAGTCCAACTTCACTCCGAGCTTCTCAAGCTCTTCCAAATGTCCTTGATCATCATCAGATAATGATCTTGGACTGACTGCCCATCATGCATCTTAGCCTTGAATAAGTCGTTTAGTGACTTGATACTTGGCTGCGCGACTCTGTTCACCAAACATCTCTTATAGGTGAGCCAACATTTGGTGGAGCAGTTTTGATATCTTCATGTTGGCACTGCTGAAGCTCATCAGACATCGAGCCCAACATGTAGTATCTGGCCTTATTATCTTCGTCCATCCACTTATCAGAGATGCTCTCTGTTCAGCGGATGGACGAGCTGGTAAGGTGGGAGGGTCCTGGTCCAATACATGAGTTAACTTCTCGAAATCCAAAATAATTTTGAAGTTCTAGAGCCAATCCTTTATAATTGGTCCGATCAGTCTATGGGTGTCCAGGATTCGTGCTAGTGGTTGGATGCAGATATTTTCCTATAGAGAGTCAAAGATTCTAGTTAGATACTGTAATTATGACTTGACCAATTTATTTAAAAATTTTATTTTTAAATAAATTAGCTCCCACTATTTTCTTGGATCCCTACACTCCCTCTGTAGAGATGCAAAAATCTCCATGATTAATGATTTCTAGTGGATGGTGCGGTCTCACCAACTGACTCATCACCTCACCTAACAGTTATTGGTGATGGGTTAGCCAATGAGTGAACAACTCTTGTTCAATGATTCTCTAATCATGGTGCACCCAAACTTGATCTCTAATTCATGAATCTCATCATATCCAAAATATTGATCCACTCCTTAGTTAAGTCAGACCCACCATTTGCATAGATTGAATTCTTAATTGAGTCTCTCACCATATCCGAAATATTGAGCCCAATCCATCCTCCAGCCCATAGCATCCAATGCCTAATAGACATGGTTGCATCTTCTTCCTGGTGCAACTGAACCACTGTAACCAGTCGAGAATAATCAATCCCGAGAAGGGCCCGCACATCTACAATGGTGGAAGACCTTAGACTTAATCTTTTCTTAGGGAGATTTGATTTAGGTCTCATTAAACTAGACTTGACATAGTCATAACCATTATGACTAACCTAGTGGCATGGGTTAGCTTAGATTATTGACCACCTCAGATCAGGACTGAGCCAACAAATATGGTCAAGTAAGTGAGATTGGTGGAAGGGATATACCATTAACTCGACAAGAATGCATTCAAGTTGAGTAGCTCCCAATTAAAAATCAATCGATCGTATCTGCCAAACTTACCTTAGACACCAAATTGTTGAGCCAGAACCAATCGGGTTAGCCTACAATCCTAGACTCTAACCACTGAGCCTAATTAGGTCTTAGCTTGATCGATCACTCACGTGACTCGATCTTGACCCAGACTTAATCCTATTAGGCTGGTCAATTTAAGCACTGTTGATCCCATCTAACCAACTCTTGATTTGGTTTGATCAACCGCTTAGACCTAATTGAGCTACCTAAGCCCGAACCCAATTTTATGAATATATCTTAGATCTGAAATTCTCAATTTTAGACCTAACATATATTTCATAATCTTAATTTTTAATTAAGTTTAGGGTTTACAAACAAAATATGTAAATAAAATTCTAGGATTTTAGGATCTACGGTTTTGCAGAAAATAAGTTTTTGATTTCTGATTAAGGACGAATGCGCAGCACTTTTATACATCATAAGAACATCCCATCGAACGAAAGGAGAGGGCATTTAAATCCTACTTTATTCTTATGACCAGACGGCCAAGGGGAATGCCTTAATCAGAAATATAAGACTACAAAACTAGTTAGATCTACATCATATATCTCATATATAAAAATTGATCTAACTTTAAACATGTTTTGCATACATCTCATATATCATATCATGCATGTTTTTAGATCTAAATTATCTCATAATTATCTAAAAAATCAAATTTAAATTGATCACATCAAAAAAAATTCTATTCTAGATAATTATGTCGAACTATGCTACAACTAGTTTAAACATGCATTCATCATATCTCATATGAACCAAAAATTAAATAATTTTATTTTCTATTTTTTAGATCTTATTATAATATTTATAATAATAAGAAAATAGTAAATAAATTGATCTAAAATTATAATTTAATTAAATTAAATTATGATCATGTAAGACTATGTATAGAATAATTCTATTTTACAACTAATCATGCACCTTATAAAACTTAGCTCTAAATTATTTAATTTTAGTTTTTCTAATTTCAAATCTAATCACATCTCATGTGATATCTGAAATCACCTAATTATTATATTAAAAATAAATTTAAATTAGATCTAAAGAATTTATTAGAACTTGGCTCCGATACCAGTTGAAGAAAAAATCCAGATTTTTTGGGTCAGATTCTTTCACATCTGATTGGATCAAGAGAGATATTTCAAAAATTTTTATTTTAAATCTAAATTAGATATAAGATATTTTAGATCTAATTTTATAGATCTAATAAAATAAAATAAAAATAAATTAAATTTGATTTAATTTTATAACTTTTATTGGATAATCAGATTATCCTATGATGATCCTACTGATTGCTTGAGGTTCTGGATCTAGCCATGCAAGTGCTTGGCCTCTATCGATATCCACTTGGTCTGAATCTGGAGATCTTTTTCTTCTTTATCACCTCTCCAAATATTAGATCTGAATTTAATTTGGAGGATCTTCAAAACTCTTTTCGAAGACCTGGAACCGTCTCTTACAGCAGTGCTGACTTCTTTCTTTCTCGTCATCATTCTCTTGCTTGGATCGCACCAAACTGGAGCCTAAATCCCCTTGGGCATGGAGAGGAGAGAGAGGATCTAAGGATGGCATGGAGGAGGGAGAGGGGCATTCTTGTGGCATGGGCTATTCTAGATATTCTCTAAAGCTTGGCGCAAATAGAATTTTTATAAACCCTGCTGTGCCATACAGTGCCACATCATCTAGACCAATCACGTCACTTCGTGCAATCAGATCTAAATCTGATTAGTGGGATGACATCACCTAATCCAATCAGATGAGAGCCCCTCTTAATCATCCTTAGATGGTGCCTAAGACTGATCAAAGTCTATTCCTTGGTGCCACCTAAGTAGATACCCCAAAGTAACTGGAGTCCCATATGTATGGGACTCCAGGCACCTCTATCCATGGGCGCATGCATCCCTAGGCGTGCACCCCTAATCCAGCTACTTTTTAGTAGGCTGACTAGTCCAAAATAAATCTCCTATGGGTGCATGACACATGGGTAGATGTCTAAGTATCAAAAGTTAATGTTTGACCAAAATCAAAAGACAAGACTTAGCTGGTGATAGAAAATGATAGGTATTATCTCAAATTTATCTTATAAATTAAGACAACCCTTTTCTGACCTAAACAAGCTTCAGTCAAACTAAGTAAAGGCAATTGAGTGAGCATAAACTCATTTATCTCAGTTTAGATAACTTTTAATGATTGTAGAAGGAGAACGTTAGGCTCAATCGTGTGCTAGCATGATTTTCTTGAACCTAATTGAATCTAATTCAAATCAATTGAACTGGGTTAGTCCAATTGATTATATCCAGATCCAAACTCTTATTTGTATGATTCAGTTAGGTTTAGTTCTATATGGTAATAGGATATGTCGCGATCTCTATCATCGACATCATCGAAACACCTCCGATGGATCAGAACTTTTTTGATTCAGATAACTAGAATGATCGATCATCCAAATCATTCTAATTGCTTCCAAAATTCACTAGGGACACCTAACAGTATATGATAAAAATTCATCAAAACTGAAAATGAACCTCTTGGTGTAGCTACCTGTGTGATTAAGTTCTTCTATCTTAAGCCCCGATCAGATTAGGATTAAGGTGAACTCATCCAACCCTAACTTCTATCATATGATTTAATCATTTGATTCAAGTTTGATGTGAAAACCTTAATAGAAATTTTTTCTATTATTTCACTCTGCCATGGCCATGGGCTTATGGACTTGATTCTCATGATCATTATAGGGCTGCTCCTCATCTACCGAGGTAGATAGATTCCCTCTTGGTGTAGTCTAATTCCTACAATGAACACGCTATAGCCAACATACACCTCAAGGTTCTGAATGGCTAGGTGATCGACTCATGGTGTAGTTAAGCTATAACAACCTCAAGGTGAACTATCGATGCATCTCAGGTCAAAAAATTAGACACACCACTATAGCTTCGAGCCAGTCATCAATGAGAAGGTAGACTTCCTTATGACTCCTCGAGGTGGTCACGCTCAGTACCCTCATTCTCTAATGAGTACCTGTACTCTCGCTTTGGTGTCTCTACACCACAGACTCAAGACTCATCTACTATAAAGAAGTGATTGTATACCATCCTTTCGGATTAATTACCATCCTCATGATGATCCTACGGTCGGGAGCATTTTATGAGTTAATAATGAAAATTCATGTCTTAAATTTTCAACTCTTGAAAATATGAATTATCATTACCATTAACTCAACGGATGTATCACAGACACTAAATACACATTTGTGATAAAAAATAACTCATTTTATTATTTATAATTAAAATTATAATTTTGCCCTAGAAGTGTATTACAAGTGTCAGTCAATTTTGGCTTCTAGGGCACATATGTCTAACAAAATCATATTTAATTAGACATAATCTCAACCATCTGGCTTAATCAAATTAAGTCAATTACTAATCTAATTACTAATCGATCCTCTTGCAATACTTGCACTAGGTCAAACATCAATCGTACTGATTGTTTGACCTACGAATGATTCTAAATCATTAATCAACCATTCGATCAGATCAAAATCGTTTATGTGTATAACTCCATAGATTTGTACCTAAGCCAATAGTATAGGAATAAATCTTTGTACCAATTGAAGTGATCATCTAGCAATGATACCCGATGGTCGGATTGGTCGAATGTCTAAAGCAACACTCTTGGAACTCATGTGGATATAGTTTTCGTATAATTCATCCTCTTGACCTTAATGCTTATGTGATGACTTAGAGTTTAACTATCAACTCTAATTAGGTCATCCATATTGTATTTTAAAAAATGAAATCCATTTCATGGATTATCCTGATCAAGATTTTGCTAAATTAAAATATAACAATGCATTTTCTCTAATCTCTTAGAGTGATCAATCCTATCTTGATCACTCACCAACTTTGCAAGTACTTGACTATGCCCAAAAATTTTTTTTAATTAAATTAAAAATTTAGATAGTCCGGCACCAAAGCAAAGTGAGTTGCTTGCATAAGCCACCATGGTGATCTCAGATCTAAGGGATACTTATATCCATACCCATTAGAGCAATTCTCGATAGTAGAATGCTATTGATTTGATCACATTTAGTGATGTTGTACCCTTGTATCTCATCTGTATGCCTTATCAATTTCTCTACACTTCCTAGTTAAGAGGACAATCAACCTATATTGCATACAATGATCTATACTCGATAAACATTATCGTCCTAATTAATAATGTATCATTTGATCATGAATACATTAACGATTAATCGATAAATCCTCTCTTTATCAAAGTCAGATAGTCCTAAGAACTTCATCACAACAAAAGAAGTTCATTAGAAGATATAGAATTTATGATAAAAATACCAAAATATTATTTTATTCAATAAATCATTTATAAGTACAAAATAGCACAACCATCAATGGGCTGATGATTTGCTTTAGGACATAATTTCCAACATGGAGTACTCAGAAGAATTTAGAGTAGGAGGGAGAGCTTAGAGAAAAACATATCTGGAGGATCCCTTATATAGGCAGAGCTTGTAACAGAATGAAAGTGACAGTCATAATAGAATGTTAGTAGGTCGCTCGGGCCACACAGAGTTTATTATGGAGAGTGGGCTATCATTTTATCGTGACTTGTAAGTGGTTGAGTTCTATTTATTGGAGTTCAAATACAACTTCTGCACCTATTAGTAGGTCGCTTGTGTTGGGATGAAGAACATAAAGCTAGTAGGGCCAAACTTGGAGATCGACTTGTAAATGGTAGATGGCAAATCTGGTGCTGGTTAGAATCCATTGGTGCTCTCTTTGATATCTTCGAGGAGCTCGACCAACTTTGAGGAGTTCGTCCATGCTCGAAGTTGGCCAGGAATTGATGTGAGCTTTCAAGCTAGAGGCTAGAGAGGAGAATGTTGAACTTTCCAAATCATCGTCAGGTTTTTTGAAGGAGTTCGACTAGCTTTAAGATTGTCGGATGGACACTTTATTTTTAGAAGCTCTGGTGCCTTCAAGATTAGCTTAAAGTTTGGATTGAAGGAGTGCTGTGATCCATTCTATAGAGTGATCGCCATTCTTAGTTGGAAATTAGATTCATGTTGATGATGAAGTCCTTTCACTGTTCATATTCATCTGGTCAATCTACATAGTACTAGCTGGCCAGATCTGTAGTTGTCAAAAAGAGATGGAATTAGGCCACTGACAAGTTTTGCCATTATCTGCGAAGTATAGTAAAGGAGTTTGGCTAGGATAGGATATGAGGAAATCTGGCTAGGCGAGGTTCCTACTGCAAAGTTAATATGCTGTATGCCATAAAGAAATTCGGCCACACTCAAGATCTACCGTAGATAAAATCGATGGATGTTAAGGTTCAATCTTTGACTAGGCTCTGCTCTCATCAAGATTAGAGTTAGTTATCATATCCTTTGCTATTCAAGTTGGGCCAAACAAAATTCGTCATGCCTTGAAGGAGTTCTGTAGTTGCTGAGAAAAGGAGAAATTATTTCCACTAAGAAGTTCATCTAGTATGCATGACTTGAAGGTCAACTCCTTTGAGCTAAATCAGTTTAATTAAAGCTCGGCCGCAACTATCATAACATCGAATGAAGTCATATCGAGTTCGGGCATCTTAATGGACTTCGGCTAGAATTATTTTATCCCCAACATTTATCCCCCTACTCCCTAGTTCAAATATCGAATGAAGAAAATACTAAAATAATAGTTGCCAAAGTCTCTGCTGGATTTCCACCTCAGAAGGTGAAAAGTTTCAGCCTTTTCGACTGGCGCCAAAGCTTCCTTAATGACTGAATAATTTGAAATGACCATGGCACTTGAATTTTCTCTTACCATGGTGCTCTAAGTACGGCATCATTATTTCCTTGTCATACATCGATTGTGAGTGGGACATGCGGCAAGTGGGGGGTGGCTGGAGAGAATCGGCAATCATAACTTCCTAGATATTTTCCAAACTATTTAAGCCCCTCCTCCCTCAACTTCCTTCCTCTACCTGGCTCTTCCTTCCTTCTTCTATTTTCTTCATCTTCTTTGGGCATTTCGTTCTCCCTTTACCGCCACTTCTCTTGCCATCAGTGCCTTTTCCATCAGCCCCCCTCTCTTCTGATTGCTCTCTTGAATCCTCGAACTAGTTTAGATGAATCTCCTGATCCCTTTCTTTGTATTTCTTGCTTTTCTTCCATTTTTACTTTATCAACTTTTTTATAAGGGCTTCTTGTTCCTTTCGGGTTCTTTATAAGATTTTATAACCTTTTTCTTTCAATTTTTTGAGTATTTTTCTAGTTAGGTTTGATCTAAATATTTTTTGAAGCATCTTGGTCCTCTAGTTCCAAAAGTCTGGCTCACCCAAACTTGTCAAATCCTAGTCTTAGGAAAACTGTTGAACCCATTAAGACACCTCGACTGACCTTCATTCCTAAGGCCATTTCCTGTTGCTTACATCCCGAAGATCTTTCTTTCATAAGGATCCAATATGGCATTCCTTCTGAATATGAACTGGAGCTTTCCAGACTGAGCGGCCGAGCTTGTGCCCCTCCTCCGGGGTCGCTTCTATTTGTATATTGAGGATCTTCATGTTGGGTTTCAACTTTCGATCCATCCTTTTATTATAGTCCTTTTTCTATTTTTAAATATCTCCTTTGCCTCAATGGCTTTGAACTTATTTAGGTTTATTGTAGGTTTTCTCTCTCTTTGCATATCAGTCGAAGTCCATCTGTCAATTTTCTTGTTTCATAATTACTTTACTTTCAAACATCATCCCACTACCAAGGATTTGTGGTATCTGTCCCCCCAGTTTAACAAGAAAGGGTTGCTCAAGGGCACTCCTTCTTCCATTTACAACTAGAAGAAAAAATTTTTCTATATCTCCTATCCTTCCTTAGAACTAGGGCTTCCTTCTTGGGGGTAGTTGAGAGACTCCATTCGTCAAACTCCTGGATTGGAAAGGGAGGACCTCAACTTGTTTAGTAAATTAAGAAACTACCAAGCCCCTGCATTATCCAACTTGTTAGAGGCCCAAACATTATTCAATCTTGGCTTAAGTCCCCTCAACCTGGCAGGTACATTTTCACATCTTGCTAGCTATGTTTTACTCTTTCTTTCGATCTTAGTTTTTCTATTGCTGCAAAAATGACTCTGGAAGAGTTAGGCTAACTATCCCAAGGAATTAAAACTTTTCAAAGAAAGGGCAGATTGGGAGAGCCATCAAAGCGGGCAAAGATCGTAGATCCAAGTCTAGCCATGCTGACCCAAGCCGAACCTGCTCCTGCAACTGTAGTAGCTCCAAGCTCGACCTTGCCCAATGATGCGGCTACCTCCGCACTTCCTGAGTAGGAAAGAGTGGCAAAGAAGAAAAAGACCACCACCAAAAGAGTTAGGAGAGCTAGAGGGTCTGGTGGCGAGAGTTCCAATCAGAAGCAGGGCTCTTTGGACAATTGGGAGGTCATCTAGCCTTTGATGAAGGGGTGTATCCTTCCACATATTTTTGAGAAGATGATTCGCACAGATGACAAGGAAAGGATTAGGGAGTCTTTTGTATCCTTCCTCAAGGTAATTAACTTCTCCCTTATGCCATGTTGAATATCAACAAATCTTGAAGTCGTAATTTGTATCTTGTTATTTGTAGCTGGGGCATTATTTTTATGCCCATGCAGAAGTAACAAACATTCACAAGGCTGAGGCTTCAAAAGCTATCCAAGAAGCCCAAGCAGAGGTCGAGCATCCGAGGGAAGCTCACTCAGCCAAAGTTAAGTGCCTCCAAGAAGAACTTCAAAAGGAGGAGCAAAAATTAGTAGAATTGAAGGCTACCTTAACTTTGGAAGAGAATAAGTAGAAAAAGGCTGAGGAGGAGATTGGTGCAGTGAAGGAGTGGACCGTCGAGGCCTTCAAGTCCTCTAAAGCAATGGAGGACATCAAGATAGCATTCGTCCAAGAGGCCTTCCTCAAAGGGTTTGAGGTCTTCCAAGGGAGGATGGCTAAAAAGATTTTCCAAGCTTGACCTCAGTTTCCTAATGGGGTAGTCTTCTAATGATGAAGTTGGGCCTTCCACTACCACCATCGATTTACCTTCCTTCGAGCTTTCTGCCATGACTTCCGAGCCTGCCCAAGAGCCTGAGGCTGCTGAAGCTACGCCGAGCTCATCCACTATTTCTCCTCCAAAGGTTGGAGGATTTTCATAGTTATACTCTTTTTTTTTATCTATTCCTATATTCAAAATAATTTTAGTAATGAAAATGAATTTTTTTTTTGTCATACCATTGTGTCATGATGTTTTCGTGCATTAACATAGTCTCCTGTCAGTGCCAAACCTCTGCCTCAAGGAATTTCTGATAAGTATCATAAATTTGCTAATAAAAATATCAATTTATTAATTAATTTATATTAATATTTTAAAAATAATAAAAATAAATAATAAAATAATAATATAAAAATAAAATAAATAATAAAATAATTAAAATAATAATAATAATAAATATATAATAAAAATAAATCAAAAAAATAAAAAATAAAAAATAATAAAATAACAAAATAATAAAAAATAAAATATTATCATCAATAAAAAGAGCTTATTTTTTTGGGTCATAATGAAATAAATTTGAAATGAATTGAAGTTAAAATGGATCCAATATGAATTTTTTTTTAAAAAAATATATAATAAAAATAAATTGGTTCAGCTAGCTTAGCCAGCGTGCTCAACCCAGCCACAGAAGCCGGCACATCCTAGCCAGCCGGTGTGCCAACCAGCTAGCCCAGCTAGAGAAGTCAGGCCGCCAACCCGCTAGCTTGCAGCCCACTAAACCAGGCCCGTCGATGCATAGTGAACCATCGACCGATCCATGAAATCGGCCATAGATCGCCAGCTCAGTAGAAAGCAACCAATCGCAGGCCACCGCATAGTGGACCAAGACCCATAAAGGGCCTACAGAAAATATATCATGGTGTATAGGGATAGTTTCAAAATTTCACAAGCCAAGGTCAGCACTGATTGGTCAAGGCTTACGGCACCCCTAGTCCACAGCTACAATAATGGCATGATTGGATAGTAGTGGTGGATTTCGATCAAGATCGGATGGTCCGTGGGGTTTCCAAACTTGATTTGATTTCCATATCACACCAGGCGACGATCTAATAGTCGATGGTGCTCTAGACATGATCCAATGGCAGAGAAAGCTCCCGACAATGATTCTGTCTCCTAGAGCATGATCAGCGGCCTGATTTCCTCCATTAGAGCTCGATCCAATGGCCAGAATATTTTCCAACTTGATCTAGGCTTATAGATGTCCATTTTTGATATTTTTTGAAGCATCGGATCACTATCCGATGGCCAGAATTATGAAAACTCACCAAAATTCATCTAGGACTCATTTTAAATCCAAATTTCACTCGGATTTCTTCATATTTTGTTGATTAAAATGGCCCTTAGTCCTACATTGCCTGTAGAAAAATCCTCTAGTCCTCTAATACCTATTTAAAGGACCCTAGGCCTCCAAAAATCAATAGATTTGATCAAGAAGAAGCCATGATAAAGGATGGGAGTCAGGCTTTAGCAGAAGGTTGCTTTGAGGTAGACGGTACCAAGAAGAAGAGCCAGACTTCTATGCCATCTCCATGCCATTGTTGATCTAAAGATTAAGAGTTTTTTTATTTTTTCTTCTCTTTTTAATTATTATATTTAAATTTTAAATTTTAATATAAAATTTAGTTTGTTACTCTTTTAATTTCTATTCTTTAGTTTCTGCTCTTTTAATTTTGCTTTATTTTAATTACTCTTTAATTTATTGCAAATAGATGCTAAGATCTAAATAATAGATCTTAGTATGAAAGTTTAATTTTTTTGCATTATTTAATTTTTATAATTTTATTTTTTAACTCAAATTTTAATTTTAAATTCTTTTTCTTTTTTTTCATAAAAAATCAAAGATTTCAAAATAAAATCACTACCTTCCTATGGATTCGACCCTACTCGCTATTATCTATGCACTTTAAATTATTTTTTAAGAAAATTAAAATTAAATTGATAAACATGGTATTTTAACAACAATATCATGCTCTTATCAAATTTTTGGCACCATTATCGGAGAGGTATAAAAAAAATAAATTAGAAGCAAGAAGTGTTGGGTTGCCTCTCAACAAGCACTAAGTTTACCGTCTTTAGCTAGACACCATGCAGCTCAATTTATTATAGGTCTGTTAATATTGATTGATCAATGGTTTGATTTAATGATATCCCTTCGATATATAGTTTAAGCCTTTGACCATTTACCTTAAAGAAATTCTTAGATCTAAGATCATAGAGTATAATTACACCATATGGGAATACTTGATTGACTATGTAAGGTCCGTCCCATCTTGATTTTAATTTTTCAAAAAATAATCAGAGCCTTGAATTAAATAACCAGACTTGTTGATTCGACTTAAAAGATTTTTTTGAAATATGTTTATCATGAAAAACTTTTATTTTCTCTATGATTTTTGAAATAGATTTTTTTGATTTATAAAATAAAATTTTAGATTTCTTTGATTTTCTTTTTTATTACTATTTTCTAACTTTTCTTATTTATTTTGTAGATTAAAAAAAGGAAGAAAATAAAAAAGAGAATAGAAATATTAAGGCAAGGAGGAAACTTTCAATCTTATTTGGTGAGATTAATCCTAAATCCTAAATTTTTTTATTATTATTTACTTTATTTTTAAATTAATTAAAAATTAACTACTTAAATCTAATTAAAAATCCGATAACAAGATTAGAAACCCTAACTACTTAGGACATGCATCATATTAGTTTTATTTAGGTGATTACTGGAGGCAAGGTAAGTTTTTCAAAAATCAATTAAGTTGCGTGCATCTAGATTAAATTGCATAGAACCCCTTGCTTGAAAATTTTTTTTATGCATATTCATATTAAATCAAATTAAGGGCTCAACCCAATTAAACATGATAAGGTGAAGATTTGATTATCCTTTCTTGGCCCAAAAACAACCAACTGTAGCGAAACATGCATGGTTTTATGCTTGAATTTCAAAATATTTTTGAAATAATACGTAGCGGAAGATGCAGATTAAACTATTTAATCTATAAAAGCATGTAATCAAATTACAAAACCCTACATCAAGGATCTATAATATATTATGATACAAATATAAATCTAAAATTAAATTAATCATAAGTAGTATTGATCATATGAATACTTAGATCTAGAATAATTCTAGATCTAACCTTAGATCATATCTAGATTACCAAGAGATTAGATCTCTTACCTTTGCATGGGTCCAGAACTCCATGGTTGATTTTCATTATTGCTTTTAGAGCCGCATACATGTCCAGCCTCTGCAGATGATCCACATGAACTTGCAATACAGATCGGAGGTTCGTCGAACGAAGATCAGCTCAAAGTGTTAGCTTCTCACGGATCCCTCTTGATGGTTAATCAAATACATGTTCTTCGGATCTCTTGGACACTCCAAGAGATGAAGAACGTGAGGAAGAATAAGGAAGGAATCCAAACCTTTGATCTCTCATAAATAAGAAAATAAAATAAGAAAAAATAAATTCTAAGAGAAGATAAATCTTCTCCTTCAGAACATCAACAGTTGATATCCTAAAAACATCTCTATGCTAGGACAAGAGGAGACCTTCTCCTCTAGAATTTTTTCTAAGTTTTTAGATCTATGATTTTTGATTTTATTCATATAAAATTCTCATAAAAATTGAAGAAGAAGGGTTCTCCAGGAAACCCTAAGAGAAGATATTTCTTCTCTTCTCCTTCTCTCATCAGGACATGATCAAATCATGTCCAAAAAGAACACTCATGCCCCAACAACTTGGAGCACTTATCTCCACACCCTATTCCTCTCTCTCTCATATTTTTATCACATAAAAATCATAAAGAATAAATAAAAAAAAATATAAAAGTAAACTAAAGAGAAGACAATCTTCTCTTACCTTGTCTCTTCAAGACATCAACCTTTGATGTCTTAATTGAAGGCTCTTCTTCAAGAATCTTGACTCCACAAACCACCAAGCCTTTGCCCTTTCTCTTCTTTATTTTGCCATGGATAATTTGGAGTTAATTGACACCAAACATACCTCTTAAGAGGCATCCCACAAGATAAGGAAAACTAGGTCAAACGATTAGTCAATGAAGGACTCCTATGGGGCGTCCAACTCTTGGACGCCCCTTCCTTGTTTATCTAGCATGAGCACCCTGAAGTCCACATACAAAAGAAGAGAATATATGTCCGAACAAAAATAAAGGGCATGGGATTTGATAGCGCAAAGAAGGGGAGAGGAGTTTAGAGATCATGGGACTCTTCTAAGTAGGAAATAAATCCTAACCTCTTTCTAGTTTTGACCAAGTCAAAACATATTCCAAAAAATCATATATGTGGGGCATGGGGACCTCTCATTGGTGTAAGAAAACTCACATAAAGATCTGAACACATTGGGTGGGCGTGGGCTTTCTTGAGCGTAAGAAATGAGAGAAAGTCCTAGTCCAATTAGGACTCTTCTTGTTTGACTTGGTCAAAATATGTTTGAATCTAATTTAAATAGTATTTAAATTAGATTAAATGCAACTCAATTAAGAGTGATCCTAGTCTAACTAGGAATCTAATTAAATTAAATTAAATTAAGATTTAAATCTGATTTAAATCCTAAGTTAATTAGGTGCACCCAAGTCCTAGTCAAACAAGAAATTATTCTTTCTTGCAATTGGCTTATCCAATAAACCAACTAGACTTAATCTAATTAAGTCTAAACCAATTCTAATTGAATCTAATTCAACTAGACTTGATCTCAACCTGATTTCTCAATCAAATAGAGCTAATTAGCAATTCAATTGCTAATCGATCCTCCTATAACACTTGCATTAGGTCAAATAATAATCGTATTAATAGATTGACCTCAAAGTGATTTTCAATAATCGATTAACCATTTGATCATGTTACAAGCTCTAATGTATGTGATCCCATAAGTTTGAACCTAAGTCAATAGCATAGAAACTAATTATTGTACCAATAGAAGTTACCATCTAGCAATGGTTTTCGATGTCCGGATAGGTCGAATGTATGCAAAGCAACATTCTTAGAATTCTGGCTCATGGTTATCATATAATTCATCCCTATGACCAATAATGCTCAAGAAGACTTTGAGTATCCTGTCAAACACTCATACAAGTCATCTTTATTGTGTCTCAAAATTTTGCAAATCTTGTGACATCTCACAAGGATTACCCAGGCCTAGGTTTTGTTAAATTGAAATAGAACGAGACATTCTCTTCCTAAAGCTAATCAAGAGTGGTCAAACCATGTTGACTCACACACCCACTTCAGAAGTATTTGACTATACCCAAAAATCTTTTGAACCTATATTAAAAATACAGACAGTTCGGCACCAAAGTACAGTGAGTTGCTTGCAAGTCACCATGGTGATCTTAGGTCGGAAGAATACTTATATCCATTGGCCTTAGCTAGTTACTCTTGATAGTAGAGTTCTACATTGATCATGTTCAGTGTAAATGTACTCCTACATCTCATCTAGATGCCATACCAGTGTCTCCACACCACTTGATTATGAGGACAATCAACGCATATGACATACAGCGACTTACACTCGATAAGTTATCATCCTTATTAATAATTTATCATTGAATCATGAACAATTTATGAACCATCCAATAAATTCTTCTTTATTGATTGATTATGGTTCTAAGGACTTCATCATAATTTAGGAGTTCATTTAAGGAAGATAAAACTTTTATGATGAATCAGATAAATAACTATTATAATTAGATAATTAATATACTAATTTCAATCACCTACCACTTAGATGATTAGCTTTAGGACAAATTTTTCAACAACTTCCACTTGGACTAAAGCCAATCAGAATGATATCAAATATCCTATCTTCCACTTGAGTTCGTAGAACTTCTTAGTTGCAAGGCCTTAGCAAATGGGTCAGTCAACTTCTCTTTTTACATCGATCTTCTAAAGATTGACGTCACCAAGATCTAATATCTAAGGTGAAAGTGATGTAGAATATGCTGGTCTTTAGGTTCTTTTGCCTAAGCTATGGCTCCAGTGCTACGATAGGACTGGACCATTGTTGGAGGATGCCACTCCTAACCAGCTAATGAACCTCAGCAATTGTGCAGCTTACATGGCAGCATCGTATGCTACGATGTACTCTACATCACTAACTGAATAGGCTAAAGTATACTGTTTGGAACCTTTCCAGCAGATTGCTTCTACAATTAGGATATGACCCGACATTCTCTTGTTGCCATCTTATTTTGACTAAAATTAAAATATCCACATGTTTTAGGTCAGTACTTCCATATTTGAGTCACTAAATCTTAGTATTTTTTAAATATTTAAGAATTGTCTATACAATCTTTCAGTGGTTCTCACTTACATCAGACTGGTATCTGCTCACCATCTCTAGTGAGTATACCATGTCTGATCTCATACATGAAGAAATAAGATGATAGCTAAATCTTTATTCCTTATAATGCTGAAATACCATTCTCGATTAAAAGAATTTCATCCTCAAACATCATAAGAAATAACACTATAAAATATTTTGCTCAATTATAAATATCGGGTTTGTCATTGTTCATAACAAAGATATATGTTCGGAACGTATGTTCGAACTCTAAGATGATACTCAGACGGGCTTTATAGATCCTTATCTTCCCATCTGCACTACTCTAATCCTATTAAAATTTTTTTTACACCCAATGGGTTTTATCCCTTTAGGTAAATCAACTAATATCTATACACTATTGATTTTCATAGACTTCAATTTGGATCATATGGCTCCTAGCCACTTCTTATAGTTAGGCCACTGAATTGTATCCCAATAGGTGATCGGATCCTTGTTGTTCTCATCGAGCTTAATAGGATCACCATCTCGGATCTAGATACTAAAGTATCTATCCGGCTAACATGATACTCTACGGAATTTTCTTAAAGGTGACACTTTAATGGGCTCTAAATTTAATCTGATCAAATTCGATTCTATAGGTTTACCAGATAACGTTGGTTCTTTTCTACTAGTTAAACTTTTATAAGTTCAACTTGACAGGCATTAGTTCCTTCTCTAAGAAATTCCTTTCCAAAAGAAATGCCCTACTGCTGATGAACATCTTATGTTCTTTAGCATAGTAGAATTAATAACCCTTAAACACTTATTGGACCAAGCTCCAAGTTTATATGTGTGCAAATCTTTGACATAGGCCGATCAACTCCAAACCCGAAGGTGAGAGAGTCTAGGTCTATGCCCAATCCATATCCCATATGAAGTCTTTACAATAGATTTACTTGGTATAAATTCAGAGTAAAACTAATAGCTACAAGAGCACAACTCTGAAGTAGACAAACAAGTGAACCCTATCATGGATTGAACCAAGTCTAACAAAGTTTAATTTCCTCTTTTCAGATATACTATGTTCCAAAAAGAAATCCACTGAGAGAGAATCCTATTCTCTCCTAGATATGTCACAAATTTACTAGATAAGTATTCGCCTCCTCGATCTGATCGAAGAGTTCCAATGCCCTTTCCAATTTATTTATTTTTTCCATTATTGAATCATTTTTGCATTTCAAATGATTCAGGCTAGACACACCCATGCCTAGATAGATCATCTATAATGAAATACTAATATCTTCCTTTGGCACTTAAGTTCATAAGTCTACATACATCACTATGTATGGGACTTAGAACTTTATCAGCTCTTTCACCATTTTCAGTAAAAGATGACTTTATCATCTCCCCAAGAAGATAAGATTCACAGGCTATCAATGATTCACAATCACTGATGTCGAGGTCTCTCTCTCAAGCTAACCCATTTATCCTGTTCTTATCAATATGACTAAGCCTATAATGCTAAAGATAGATATCCATGACATAATCTAACTTGATTGTGTATATTATCCTTAGCAGACTGTATGAATATTAAATGTCATTTCTTTATTATCCATGTATTACTATAATATTATTCATAATAATATCATAATAATCTTCTTTATTGATAAATGGTAATCATCTCTGACCAAAAGGCCATCAGAGATCACATTTATCATAAACGATGGATAATAGTGACAATCACTCAAAATGATGTCTATTGAAACTAAGCTTGACAATTCCTAAAGCTAGGATTGGAACAAGACTTCCATCCCCAACATTCAGGTATTTCTCATCATTTTTAAATATCCCACTTACTTGTAGTCTTTGCAACAAATTGTATAAGACTACTAGCATCTAATACCCATATAGTAGAATTATATGTAGAGAAATTTTAAGGTATTATCATATGACATCGTTAATGAGCAACTTTTGCTTCTTTCTCTTGTTCAGCCTGTTATGGTCAAGGAAAGCAAGACAAATCTTCTTCCTATGACCTTGCTTCTAATATTAGAAGCACTATGCCTGATTTGGGTTAACCTTGGACTAATTATTTTGACTGGGCTTTGAAGCTCCAATACAAATCCATTCGTACTGCTGAATCAAATTCAACTTTCGATACTAACTACCAAAGTTGGATCCCATAAGTCATCACTGTCTAACAGTAATAGGAGCAATTAGGGTTTAGCCTTAATTTGAGAATAGAGAACAATGACCTATTGTATATGAATTATGTTAAGCCTAAAGACTTGGACTTTAGTCTAAAGGTTCTCCCACTAGTTTGTTCGAACTAGTAGCCTCTACCTCCAATTTATGAAATTACTTTAATTTTCTAGTAGGTATTAGAATCTACATAGACTGCACATGAGCCCAACTTTGGTTTGCTAATCCATGTACATCTAAGAATAGGTTCATAACCAATTGTTTCTCTAAATAATTTCTAGTAAATTAATTTTATCCCAAAAGTCTAATCAATATGCTTTGGCCTCCACTGTAAGAATCTAGTTAGGTCCAACTATTAACATGACCATACTTAGTGCACTAACCAATGAATGATTAAGTCCAACTTTGGTTGGCCAACCTAACCACCATTTGAGAGACACATCCAAGTCGTTATATGATGGATGATAATTTCAAGCCAACCAATTTCTAATCCTAAAAGCAACCCATCCAATGTCCACTAACCACCTGGATTCAATTATCAACCTATCATTCCGCCTAAGAATCTCCAATTAGAGAATGCCAAAGCAGTTTCTGTACTATGAAGTGGTAGGATTCTTAAGGACCTATACCAAGATTGGGTGGTAGAAGCTAGTACTGATGCTAGCCAAGAAAAAAATTTAGAAAAAATGGCTAGTACTGAAGCTAACCACATAAAAGAACCTAAGCCTAGAACTAGTACTAATACTGGTTCTAATGAGATCAATAAAGGAAAGAGAAGAATAGATGAGTTATCCGAGATATATAAATCCAAAGCCCAGTTCTCTTAAACCTTAGAAGCAGGCTCTTCCTGTAAAAAAAAGAAGCACATAATGAGGAGTTAATGGAACTATTTAAACAAGTGCATATTAATTTATCCCTCCTCGATGCAATTCAGCATGTCCTAAATTATGCAAAATTTCTTAAAGAACTTTGTACTCAAAAGCATAATCCACGAACTAAAAGAATTATATTATCTAAGGATGTAAGTGTAGTCCTATTAGACCCATTGCCTCAAAAAATGAAAGACCTTGGTGCTCCATTAATTTCATGTATTATAGGAGGCATAACCTTTAATAAGGCAATATTAGACTTAAGAGCTAGTGTGAACCTACTTCCAACCTCTGTTTATGAAAAATTTAGGATAGGAGAACTTTAACCAACATCGGTTATTTTGCAACTAGCCGATAGATCTGTAAAAACACCATGTTGTTTAGTTAAGGATGTTTTGGTTAGAGTAGATAAATATTATTTTTCAGTAGACTTCCTTGTACTTGATATGGAACCATCCCAAGAGCTGAACCAAAATGTCATAATTCTAGGTCATCCATTCCTAGCTACTGCCAATGCCAATATTAATTATAAGACAAGAGCCATGGACATTTCTTTTGGTGATCCAAAGATAAGAATAAATATTTTTAGTGTCTATAAGCACACTCAAGAGGAGGAAGACTGCTTTATAATTGATCAGATAGATGAGATAGTTGAATCTGATTCCTCCTTAGATTTACTCAAGAATGACCTTCTGAATAAACTTGTCAAACAAAACCCCAGACCAGGAGGTGAATGCCTTGTTTGATTCACCTCACCCATCACATACATTACCTTGGTCAATGAAAATTGAGCCTTTACCTGAGAAAAAAATTAAACCATTGCATCCTTTAATTCAGGCCCCACCATAACTTGAAGTAAAATCTTTTCCTAAAACACTTAAGTATGTATTTCTAGGATCAGAGAAAATCTTGCCAGTGATTATTGCTTCTGACCTAACTCCTAAACAGGAAGACCAAGTAGTAGATGTTTTGAAAATATATAAGGAGGCCATAGGTTGGACCATCGCAGATTTAAAAGTTATTAGTCCATCAATATGTATGCACTATATTTATACTGAAGATAATGCCAAACCAACTTAAGAAATGCAAAGACAGCTCAACCCTAATATGCAAGAAGTAGTCAAGAAAGAGATAATTAAATGGTTGGATGTGAGTATTATTTATCCTATTTCTAACAGCCACTGGGTGAGTCCTACACAAGTTGTTCCAAAAAAATCTGGACTCATGATTGTCCATACTGATAATGGAGACTTAGTACCAACATAATTTTTCACTAGATGGTATGTTTGTATAGACTATAGAAAACTCAATACAGCCATCCAAAAAAATCATTTCTCATTACCCTTTATTGACCAAATCCTGAAAAGACTAGCTGGCCAACAATACTTTTATTTTCTAGATGGATACTCAGGATATAATCAGGTAGTAATCTACCTAGAAGATCAGAAAAAGATCACCTTCACATGTCCTTATGGAACTTTTGCTTTCCATAGAATGCCTTTTGAATTATGTAATGCACCTACGACCTTTCAAAGGTGTATGATGTCAATATTTTTGAACATGATAGAAGATTTTTTGAAAATATTCATGGATAATTTTTTGATCTTTGAAGAATCTTTTGAGAGTTGCCTCAACAATTTGAAGAGAATTTTGCAACGATGTATTGAGGCAAATTTAGTTTTAAGCTGGAAAAAGAGCCACTTCATAATTTAAGAAGAGATTGTGTTAGGACATATAGTGTCTAAGAGAGGGATAGAGGTTGATAAAGCAAAAGTTGACTTAATTTCTAAATTATCTTCACCCACTTCTGTCAAATAAATTTGATCTTTTCTTGGCCATGTAGGATTCTATCATCACTTCATCAAAGATATTTCTAAGATATCTCGTCCATTGTGCAATCTACTAGCTAAAGATGTTCCTTTTAACTTTGATGAAGAATGTCTTAAAGCCTATGAATTCTTAAGAGAAGCTGTGACCAAAGCCCTGATCATTCAACCTCCAAACTGGTCACTATTTTTTGAAATCATGTGTGATGCTTCAGACTTTGCCATAGGATTTGTCTTGGGCCAAAGGATAAACAAATATCTCGTGGTGATCTATTACGCTAGTAGAACTCTGAATGAAGCACAAATGAATTATACTATAACTAAAAAAGAGTTACTAGCTGTAGTATTTGCCCTAGAAAAATTTAGATCATAGCTATTAGGATAAAAAATCATGGTATATATAGATCATTCAGCTTTGAGATACCTACTCTCAAAGAAAGACACTAAACCATGACTAATTAGATGGATTTTATTGCTACAAGAATTTGATATAAAAGTTCAAGATAAGAAGGGATTTGGAAATGTCGTAGCAGACCATCTATCTAAGATCCTAGTTAAAGATACTGAACCTGCATCAATCGGAGACTCTTTTTTAGATGAGCAATTATTGGTAGTTTCACATGTAAAGGCCTCTTGGTTTGCAAATAATGAAAATTACTTAGTTGTAGGACAAATCCCTAATGGCTAGTATAAGAATGAAAAAGATCGATTCTTTGCTCAAATTAAATACTATTTTTAGAAAGATCCTAAACTTTTTAGAATTTATGCCGATCAGATCATTCGTAGATGTGTTCCTGAGTCTGAACAGTTGATTATCTTAAAATTCTATCATACCCTTGCTTGCAGAGGATATTTTTCTGGAAGAAAAACTATGGCCAAAGGATTGCAAAGCGGATTTTACTGGCCTACATTATTTAAGGATTCCCATAGTTTTAGTCAAGAATGTCTTAAGTGTCAAGCCTTAGAAAACATTTCAAAGAAAGACATGATGCCTTTGAACCCCATCTTGGTAGTTAAAATTTTTTATGTCTGGGGAATTGATTTTATGGGACCTTTTCCACCATCTAATTATTTTGAATATATTTTGGTGGCTGTTGATTATGTTCCTAAATGGATTGAAGCAATGGTAACATGAACCAATGATCATAAAATAGTCTTAAAATTTGATCAAAAGAATATCATTCCTAGGTTCAAATTTCCACGTGCTATCATTAGCGACGGAGGTGTCCACTTCACAAGCTACCAATTCCAAATATTATTATAAAAATATGGGGTGACACATAAGATAGCTACACCATACCTCCGCAAATAAGTGGCCAAGTAGAAGTATCCAATAAGGAGATTAAGAATATCTTACAAAAGACTATTAGGTTGGATCGAAAAGATTAGTCAGATCGATTAGATGATGCATTATGGGCCTATAGGACTGCTTATAAAACTCTTATTGGAATGCCTTCCTATAGATTGATCTATGAAAAAGCATGTCACCTTTTAGAAGAACTTAAACATAAAGCATATTGGGCAATAAAGAAATTAAATTTTAATCTAAATCAAGCTGGTTCTAATTGGATGTTACAATTGAGTGAATTAGATGAATTAAGATGAGAAGCTTATGAAGCTCTAAAATCTACAAAAAGAAAATGAAAGTTTTTCATGATAAACACATTTCAAGAAAAATCTTTGAGTCAAATCAACAAGTCTGGTTATTTAATTCAAGGCTCCAATTGTTTCCTGAAAAAATAAAATCTAGATGGCATGGACCTTACATAGTCAATCAAGTAATCCCACATGGTGTAATTAAACTCTATGATCCTAGATCTAAGAATTTCTTCAAGGTAAATGGTCAAAGGCTTAAACTATATATTGAAGGGATATCATTAAACTAAACCATTGACCAATCAATATTAATAGATCCATAATAAATTGAGCTGCATTGTGTCTGACTAAAGATGATAAACTTAGCACTTGTTGGAAGGCAACCCAACCCTTCTTGCATCTAATTTATTTTTTTATTTTATTTTCTTTTTAGAATAAGTGGCCAGGCTAGAGGAAAATCAAAGCTTCATGACCCATGATGGACAAATAATAAAAATTTTTATTGCACCCTTCCACTTTTTCTTCTACATTAACGATAATGTCAATTAAGTTGGAGGATAGAAAAAATTAAAAATTAAAAAATATATAATAAAATAATATTATATATAATTTTTAAAAATTAAAATAAAATAAAAAAATAAAAAAATAAAATATTTGAATAAATCATAAGCAAAATATGCTAATGATTGTAGGAAGTATTTGCTAATGACTGTAGCGAGTCAAGAAGTAGATTACTTGGTTAGACGTTTAGTAGCCTACTTAGATCATTTAAAGGCTATCAGCACTTCAAATTGCATATGGACACTAATGAGGTAAAGCAAGTATTGATTATAAGGCTAATTGAGGATTCAACTATCATAAGAAAATTGGCAATTACTATATATCCTTATTAAAGAAACTTGAATTTAAGGAAATAGCTACCTACCCAAAATAAAAAGTGCAAAAGATAGAGTATATGTGGATTGTCCTAAACTTAGTAACTGGATCTCTACACCTAAGTTAAGTGTGGAAGTTCACATCAAATGGTGGAGGAAAGGCCAGGATGCTCAGCATATTTAAAAGAAAAGAAAAAAAAGAGAGAAAAAGATAGTGTGAAAGCTACCTTAATTCAAACAACTTACAATGAGAGTGCAGTGAAGGATGTCGAAGCCGAATCTACAATTCTGAGGAAAAGACATAGAGAAATAGAAGATGATCTTCGGAGAGCCAATAAATTACTTGGTGAGAGTCTAGCAGCAAGGAAAGGTCTAGACGAAAAGGTAATGACCTGAAGCATGCTTTTGTATTAACTAGGGCCGATAGCCCAAAGTTTGATTTCGAGTAGGACTTCGGCTTTCCTATCTTCTTTCTTTCATTCTTTCTTTTCTATAACTAGTCTCGGGATCCTGTGCAATGAAACTTTAATTTGAATGAAATGATATCTTTCATTTATCTTTTTGTGTTCCATTTTGGTCTGATGCTTGCTAATTCTCTTTACTTTTCTTGTTGTGTTTTATGTCGATGTCATCTCGAAATAATAGCTTTAATTCTACATTTTGTATATTTGTCTCTCTTATTTATAAACAATAATTTTTGAACTTGATTTGAAGCATCCATAAGCTACAAGTCTCTATATTCATAGTTTACCTCCTATCTTAAATAACTGGAGGCCTTCACCCTCGGTTGGATAAAGTTAACCTCCTGTCTTAAATAATCAGAGACCTTCACCCTCACTACGATGAGGTTAACCTCCTATCTTAAATAACCAGTTAATCTTCTATCTTAAATAATTGAAGGCCTTTATCCTCGCTTGGATGAGGTTAACCTCCTATCTTAAATAACTGGAGGCCTTCATCCTCGTTACAATAAGGTTAACCTCTTGTCTTAAATAACCAGAGGCCTTTCACTTCATTTGAAAATAAAGTTCAATTAGATAATTTTCTATTATCACATAATTTTGCACCAAAGATAAGAATGTTAAAGCAAGATTATTTTATTCAGATGAAATTATTGATAGTATATTCATAAATTTTCTGAATTCTATGATTATGGAAGTGTGGTCCCTCTAAGCTCCTTTAGATAATATGTTCCTGATCGGACGATTTCTATGACCTCATAAGGGCCTTCACAATTTGGAGCAAGCTTTTCTTGGCTTTGTGGTTGGGAGATGTCAGCCCTTTGCAGCACTAGATCTCCAACTTTGAAAATTTTACTTCTAACTCTGTAATTGTTGTAGCGAGCCACCCTTTGTTTATAAGCTACCATCTGAATTTGGGCCTTTTCTAACTTTTCTTATAGCAAGTCAAGATTCACTCTGAGGTTCTATGAGTTATCCTATTCATTGAAGCCTTCAACTCATGTCGAAAGAAGTCCCAGCTCAACGAGTATTACTGCTTCAGTTCCAAAAGCTAGGTCTAAGGGAGTTTCTTCAATTGGTAATCTTTAAGTGGTTCTATAAGCCCAAAGAATATGATAGAGTTTGTCCATCCATATCCCTTTTGTTCCTTTGAGTCTCACTTTGATTCCTTGTAGTAGGATCTTATTTGTTATCTCGACTTCGTCGTTTGCTTATGGGTGGGCTACTGACGTAAAATGATGGAAGATGTTCAGATCTTCAGAATACTCAGCAAATTTCACTCCAGTAAACTGATGTTCATTATCTATAATAAAAGTCCAAGGTAGGCTGAACCTATAAACTATTAACTTTCAAACAAAGTCCAATACTTTAGCTTTAGTGATTTTTGCCAAGGGTTCGACCTCAACCTACTTGGTGAAGTAATCCATAGCCACTAGAATAAATTTTCGCTATCTCAATGCAAGAGGAAAGGGCTCAAGTATATCTATTTTTCATTGCGTAAATGGCTAAGGAATGTTAGATGTGTGCCCTGGAAGTCAGATTGGCTAACACTTTAATACACTTCTAAGAGTAATTTTATAATTTTAACTATAAATTAATAAAAAAATTATTTTCTATCATAGTGTGTATTTAAAGTGTACATGATACATCCTTTGAGTTAATGGTAATGATAATTTATATTTTCAAAGAGTTAAAAATTTAAGACATGAATTTTCATAATTAACTCATAAACTGCTTTCGATCATAGGATATCATGAGGATGGTGATTGATCCGGAAGGTTGGTGTATGATCACTTTCTTTGAGTAGATGAGTCTTGAGTCTATGGTGTGGAGACACCAGAGTGAGAGTATAGGTACTCGTTAGAGAATGAGGGCACTGAGCGTGACCACCTCAAGCATTTATAAGGAAGTCTACCTTCTCATCGATGACTGGCTCGATGTTGCAGTAGTGTGTTTGGTTCTTTGACCTGAGGTGCATCAGCAATTTACCTTGAGGATGTTGTAGTTTGACTATACCATAACTTGATCTGCTAGCCATTCAGAATCCTAAGGTGTATGTTGGCTATAGTACGTTCATTGTAGGAATTGGATTGCACCAATAAGGGATCTATCTACCTTGATAGATGAGGAGTAGCTTTATGATGATCATGAGAATCGAGTGCATAAGCCCATGGCCATGGCAGAGTGAAGATGATAGAAAGTGTTTCTATAAAGAATTTCACATAGAACTTGAATCGAATGATTAATTTATATGATGATTAATTCATATGATGGATATTGGGTTTGATGAGTTTGGCTTAACCCTAATCATGTCGGGGCTCAAGATTGAAGAACCCAATCACACAGGTAGCTACACCGAGAGATTCACTTTTAGTTCTGATGGATTGCCACCGTATATTGCTAGGTGTCATTGATTGATTTTGGGAGCAATTAGAATGATTTTGATGATCGATCATTCTAATTATATAAATTAAAAAAGTTCAGATCCATCGAAAGATATTTCGATGATGTCGATGATGGAGATCGTGACATGTCTCATTACCATACAGAATTGAACCTAACTAAGTCACACAAATAAGGGTTTGGGTCTAGATGTCATCAATTGAGCTAACCTAGTTTGATTAATTTAGATTGAATCCAACCAGGCTCAAGGTAATCGTGTTAGCACACGATTGAGCCTAATTTTCTCCTTTTATAATCTTTCTGATTCATCGCAATCGAGTTAAATTTGATTTGACTCATTTTTATATCTTGAATGAATTTATTTTCATCTGACTGAAATAAGTCTTTGTCAGATTAATTATGAAAATTAAATTTATTACTAGTGTAATTGGACTAGGGTCAATAGTTGACCCAATTGAGAGAATTAAGGATCATATGATCAGAGAAGTTTAGAAATCTTTTTAAAAATTATTTTGCTCTAATTTGTGGATATGTGATAGGGCACGAGTTATACTTTGGGTGTGCAAAATTTTGTGATTTTTGGATATGCCTAGACTAGGTTTTGATAGAGTTTGATTTGGATCAAACTTTTAAGGGAAGAGTCATAGACGCATATGGACTCTTCCGTATCCTTTCATGCTGCCACCTTCTAGATGGATTTTTGGTGACAAAACTAGATGGTATCTGGAGTTTTTCATGAAGATCAGGTCTAGGAGTCTCAATGGTTGAATTAATAAGGTTTTTGATAAAAAAAGAACTCTTTATGGTGCTATGTCTAGTATAAGAACTCTTCTCACAAAATTGCCTCAAAAAAATTTTTTTTTTCCACACACGAAGGAGCCTTCCCTTGAATATCCATGCCCCCTCTACCCTATCTCTCCCTCTCTTCTACATGCCTAAAAGGTTAGGCACAAAACTGGATTGAAGGTCCAAGGTTTCTGGCATAGGATTCAGCATCTACATGATGGTGTTCGTGAGACGAATAGGCTGCACTCAGAAGTCATTTTGAAGGATTTTCAAATCAGATCTAGATCTAATTTTTGGAGGAGAGATTCATGAGGAGAATATATTTAGATCCTGCATGAGTAGATATCGATAGAGACTAGGTGCGTGCGTGGCTCCTTCTAGAACCTCAAGAATCAACAAGATCATCGTAGGATAATTAGATTACCAAATTAGGTACTTAAAATTAAATCTGATTTATTTTTATTTTTAACTTCTAATATCATATCTCTATGATTAGATCTAAAAAATCTCAAATCTAATTAGAATTTTAGAAAATAAATTTTAAAATATTCCTTCAGATCCAATCAGATTTGAACGATCCTATGTCGAAAAAATAGATTTTTCCTTCAACTGGTATCAGAACCAGGTTGTAGTTCTTTGGATCTATTTTAGATCTAATTTTATTTTTATTTTTTATCTAATATTAAAAAGTTTTAAAAATCATATTAGATATGATTAGATCTAAAATTAAAAAATTAAAATTAAATTATTTAGATCTAATATGTATGAGATGCATGACTAGACTGAAAATAGAATAGTTCTATGTGTAGTCTAGTATAATCATATTATTAATTTAATTAAATATAATTTTAGATCTATTTAATTTATATTTTTTAATATTATAATTATTATAATCAGATCTAAAAATTAAAAAATAAAGTTTTTAATTTTTGATTTATTCATATGTAATATGAAAAGATGCATGTTTAGACTTGTTGTAGAATAGTTCTACAAATTATCTAGAATAATTTTATTTTGATATGATCAAATTTAAATCTATTTCTTACATATTATATATAATATTTTAGATCTAAAAAACATGCATGTTTAACTTAGTGATGATAAATGAGATGTATGCAAAGCATGTATTAGTTAGATCATTAATTATATATGTGATATATGATCTAGATCTAACTAGTTTTATAATTTTAATTATATTTTTGATTAAGATGCTCCTCTTGGCTGTTTGGTCATAAGAACAATGTAGAGTTTAAAGGCCCTTTCCGCTCATTCGATGAGGTATTCTTATGGCGTGTAGGGGTGCCGCGTGTTTGTCCTTAATTAAAAATCAGAACTTATTTTTCTGCAAAACCTTAGATCCTGAAATCCTAGAATTTTGATACATATTTTTTTATTTATGAATCCAAACTTAATTAAAAATTAAGATTATGAAACTAATTAGGACTAAAATTAAGAATTTTCAGATCTAAGATATTTTCATAAAATTGGATTTGGGCTTGGGAAGCTCAATTAGGTCTAGTGATTGATTAAACCAAATCAAGAGTTGATTAGGTGGGATTAAGAGTGCTTAAAATTGACCAGCCCAATAGTTGTAAGTCTGGATCAATGTCGACTCATAGCCATATGTGATCGATCCAATTAAGACCTAATTTGGCTCCATGGTTCGAGCCTGGATTGTAGGCTAACTCGATTAGTTCTGGTTCGATAATTTGGTGTCTAAGGTAAGTTTGGCAGATACGATCGATTGATTTTTAATTGAGAGCTATTCGACTTGAATGCATTCTTGTCGAGTTAATGGCATATTCCTTCCACCGATCTCACTTACCTAGCCATTTGTATTAACCCAATTTTGATTTGAGGTGGCTAATAGTTTAAGCTAACTCATGCTACTAGGCTCGTCATAACCGTTATGACTAAGTCAAGTCTAAGAGACCTAAATTGAATCTCCCTAAGAAAAGATTAAGTCAATTGATCTTCCACCATTGTAGATGTGCGGGTCCTTCCTGGGATTGATTATTCTCGACTGGTTATAGTCGCTCAGTTGCACTGAAAAGATGCATCCACATCTATTAGGCATTGAATACTATGGGTTGGAGGATGGGTTGGGCTCAATATTTTAGATATGGTAAGGGATCCAATAAAAAATTTAATTCGTGCAAATAGTGGGTCTGACTTAACTAAAGAGTGGATCAATATTTCGGACATAGTGAGATTAATGAATTAGAGATTAGGATAAGGTGCACCATGATTAGAGAATCATTGGATAAGAGTTGTCCACTCATTGTTTGATCCATCACTAATAACTATTAGGTGAGGTGGGAAGCTAGTCGATGGGACTGCACCATCCACTAGAAATTAATTGATCACAAAGATTTTTGCATCTCTGCCAGGGAGTGTAGGGATCCAAGAAAATAGTAGGAGCCTAATTTATTTAAAAATAAAATTTTTAAATAAATTGATTAAGTCTAATTACAAAATCTAACTAAAAACTTTGACTCTCTACAGGAAAATATCTACGTCCAATCCACTAGCCCGTATCCTGGACACCCATACGCTGATCAGACCAAACTTCAAGGATTGGCTCCGAAACTTTAAAATTATTTTGGGTTCTAAGAAGTTGACTCATGTGTTAGAACAGAATCCTCCCACTTTATCAGCCCATCTATCTGTTGATCAGAGAGCATCTCTGGAGAAGTGGATGGATGATGATAACAAAGTCAGGCATTACATGTTGGGCTCGATGTCTGATGAGCTCCAGTGCCAATATGAAGACATTAAGACTAGCCATCAAATGTTGGCTTACCTGCAAGAGTTATTTGGTGAACAAAATCGCGTAGCCAAATATCAAGTCACTAGAAGACTTTTTAAGGCTTAAATGCATGATGGACAGTCGGTCCAAGATCATTATTTGATGATGATCAAGAACTTAGAAGAGCTTGAGAAGCTCGATGTCAAGTTGGACAAGGATTTGCAGATTGATATAATTCTACAATCCTTGACTGATGCATATGGGTAGTTCATCATGAACTACCATATGCATAAACTATAGAATACTCTGGCAGAACTTATGAATATGCTGGTTACTACTGAACTTTCTATGAAAGATTGTAAAGACTCAGTACTTGCTGTGGAGCAGACTTCTTCCAAGAGAAAGTCTTTTAGAAAGAAGAAGAAGTCCGTGAAGAAGCAAAAGATAGATGGTGGGAAGAAGAAGGTGAAGCCAAAGAAGAAGGCCATTGATAAAGAAAAATATTTTCATTGCAATACAGATAGTCATTGAAAGTGGAACTACTCCTTATACCTGACCAATCTGAAGAACAAAAAGGAGGTAGGTCCTTCTAGAGGTATGCTCGTTATAGAATCTAACCTTATAATTTCTTCTGCATCTAGTTAGGTGCTTGACTCTGGTTCTAATGCTCACTTATGCACTTCTATGCAGGGTCTTGAGGATAGTAGGAGGATGAGGGATGGTGAGATGATCCTAGCGGTCGAAAATGGAGCAAGAGTTGCTGCAGTGGCCATGGGAACTTATCCTATGCAATTATCATTAGGATTAGATTTAGTTTCTAGAGACTATTTTTGTGTGCTTGCAGCAAGTAGGAATTTGATTTTTGTTTCATGTTTAGCATAGGAAGGCTATGTAATTAGTTTTCTTAAGAATCGTAGTAATATTCTTTATGAAAAAAATAAAATTGCAAGTGATTTTCTTATAAATGGTCTCTATCAATTACATATTAATATTTCTATTTTCAATATCGAGCAAAACGTAAATGCCATAGGATCAAAATGACCTAGAGATAGTCTAAATGATTGGTATCTGTGGCACCATAGGCTAAATCATATAGCAGAAAATAGGATTAATAGAAATCTAGGCTATTGAGTCCATTGACTTTGAAGTCATATCCAATTTATGAATCATGCTTTCATGACAAAATGACCAAGCTTCCTTTTATAGGACATGAGGAAAAGGTCACAGACCTACTTGTCCTAGTACATACTGATGTGTGCGGTCCATTTGATATACCGACTAGAGGCAACTATGTCTACTTTATCACCTTTATCGATGATTTATCTTGGTACGGGTATGTGTATTTAATGCAACATAAATTTGATGCTTTTGAAAAGTTTAAAGAACTCAGACATGAAGTAGAAAAATAAATAAAAAAACCCATTAAAGTTCTTCAATCAGATCGAGGAGGTGAATATCTTAGTCAAGAATTCCTAGGCTATTTTAAGCAAAATTAATAGTCTCTTAATGGACTCCACCTGAAATACCTTAACTCAACAGGGTTTCAGAATGAAGAAATTAGACCTTATTAGATATGGTCCGATCTATGATGAGCTTCACGGACCTCTCTGAGTTTCTTTGGGGACATAGTCTAATAACTTCAATATATTTACTGAATAGGGTTTCCTCTAAAACCATTTCTACCACACCATATGAGATATAGTATGGTAAGAAACCAAGTCTTAGTCATCTCAGAATTTAGGATTGTGAGGCTCATGTCATGAGACAACAGGCGGACAAGTTAGAGTATAGGTCCTTTAGAGCTCGGTTCATAGGATATCCTAAAAGGTCATTAGGATATTATTTCTATATTTCGAAAGACCACAATGTGATTGTGAGTTGACATGCCATCTTTCTTGAAAAATAGTTTATTCAAGATGGTGGCATCGAAAGATAGATTAGGCTCGAGGAGAAAGTCTCCCAAGAGCAACGAGCTAAGGATCCTATGAAACCCAATCAAATTGAGCCAGTCCAATCACTACCTCCTCCACCTCATAGATTAGAAAGAATTTTTCATCCTTCTAAAAGGTACTTAGGTACTATTTTAGAGAACGTAGAGAAAATATTCCTCACGAGAAATGGGGTTCATGGTGATGATCCCAAAATCTATGATGAGGTAATATTTGATATCGACTCCAAGAAATGGTTAGAGACAATGAAGTCAGAGATTGACTCAATGTGCTTGAACCAAGTCTGAACCTTGGTAGATCCACCTAAAGGTATAGTACCTATTGGGTGTAAATGGATTTACAAGAGAAAGATAGATGCAGGACTAGGATAATGGGAAAAGGATATAATCAATGCAAAGGCATTGACTATCAGGATACCTTCTTGCCAGTAGCCATGCTAAAATTCATCCATACATTTTTTGCTGTTGTAGCCTATTATGATTATGAAATATGGCAAATGGACATATAAATGATATCTTGAGGAAGATATCTATATGGAACAGCCACTAGGTTTCACATCCAGTGATGATAATCACAAGGTCTGCAAGCTGCAAAGGTCCATCTATGGACTTAAGCAAGCATCTTGGAGCTGGAATGCTCATTTTAATGATATGATCAAATCATTTAGAATCATCAAAAAGGTCAGTGGGAGTGCTGTTGTCTTCTTCGTACTGTACGTGGATGACATCCTCTTTATTGAGAATGATATTTTCATGTTGACCATAGTTAAAATGTGGTTATCAAAAGAGTTATCTAAGAAAGACCTAGGAGAAGTATCCTTTATTCTAGGAATTAAGATTTATAGGGATAGACCGAATAGGATGCTTGGCCTCTCACAAAAGATGTACATAGAGGAGGTACTAAAGAGGTTTAGCATGAAAAACTCTAAGAGGAGATTGGTGCCCTTCAGACATGGCATTCATCTCTCTAAGAAGATCTGTCCCAACACACTTAAGGAGATTGAATGCATGAACAAGATCCCTTATGCTTCGGCAATAGGGAGCCTCATGTATGCCTTACTATGTACACGATTTGATATCGCCCATGCTGTGAGTGTCACGAGTAGATATCAGTCGAATCTAGGTGATGAGCAGTGGACTTCTGTGAAATGTATCCTTAAGTACTTGAGAAGGACTAAGGATATATTCTTGATTTTTGGAGAGAACTGCAGGTCCAAGGTTATATAGATTCAAATTTTGTCTGATATAGATGATCAAAAGTTGACATCTGGTAGTTTGTTTGTGTGCAATGATGATGCTGTTAGTTGAAAGAGCTCGAAGTAGACTATGATAGCAGATTCCACCATGAAAGTTGAGTACATCGTTGTATCGAAAGCTACAAAAAAGATGTTCTGGTACAAGAAGTTCGTCGTAGAACTCGTAGTGATGCCATTAGATGCCGTCCCTCTTTACTGCTATAATAATGGCACCATAGCCCTAGCTAAGAAATCGAGGTCTCAAGAAAAATCCAAGCACATTGAGAGGTGATTCCACCTCATCCGTAATTACCTTGAGAAGGGTTACGTTGAGGTCAAGAGAGTCGACTCCGTGGATAATGCGGCAGATCCACTGATGAAGCCTTTAGGCCAGCAAAAGATCAAAGTCCATTCTGATAAGATGGACTTAGATTTGTAGTCAATTAGCTTTAGATCAAGTGAGAGTTTGTTAGATATGTGCCTTAGAAGCCAGATTGGCTAACACTTGTATTACACTTCTAAGGGTAATTTTATAATTTTGACTATAAATTAATAAAAAAATTATTTTTTATAATAGCGTGTATTTAAAGTGTATATGATACATCCTTTAAGTTAATAGTAATGATAATTCATATTTTTAAAGAGTTAAAAATTTAAGATATGAATTTTCATAATTAACTCATAAACTGCTCCCGATCGTAGGATCATCATAAGGATGGTGACTGATCCGGAAGGTTGGTGAATGATTACTTTCTTTGAGTAGATGAGTCTTGAGTCTACGGTGTGGAGACACCAGAGTGAGAGTATAGATTCTCGTTAGAGAATGAGGGCATTGAGTGTGACCACCTCGAGTATTCATAAGGAAATCTACCTTCTCATCGATGACTAGCTCGATGTTGGTATAGTGTGTCAGTTATTTGACCTAAGGTGCATCGATAATTGATCTTGATGGTGTTGTAGTTTGACTACACCATACGTCGATCTCCAAGCCATTCAAAATGCTGAGGTGTATGTTGGCTATAGTACGTTCATTGAAAGAATTGGATTGCACCAATAAGGGATCTATCTATCTCGGTAGATGAGGAGTAGCCCTATGATGATCATGAGAATCAAGTTCAAAAGCCCATGCCCATGGTAGAGTGAGGATGATAGAATGAGTTTCTATAAAGGGTTTCATATAGGACTCGAATTGAATGATTAATTTATATGATGGATATTGGGTTTGATGAGTTCACCTTAACCCTAATCCTATCGGGGCTCAAGATAGAAGAACCCAATCATACGAGTAGCTACACTAAGAGATTCACTTTTAGTTCTGATAGGTTGCCACCATATACTGCTAGGTGTCACTGGTGGATTTTGAGAGCAATTAGAATGATTTTGATGATCGACCATTCTAATTGTTTGAATTAGAAAAGTTCTAGTCCATCAAAAGATATTTTAATAATGTCGATGATGGAGATCATGATATGTCTCATTACCATATGAAACTGAACCTAATTAAGTCACACAAAAAATGGTTTGGGTCTGGCTATCATCAATTGAGCTAACCTAGTTCGATTAATTTGGATTCGATCCAATCAGATTCAAGGTAATTGTGCTAGCATACGATTGAGCCTGACTTTCTCCTTATGTAATCTTTCTTATTCATCGCAATCGAGTCAAATTTGATTTAACTTATTTATGTATCTTGAATGGATTTATTTTCATCTAACAGGAACATGTCCAGATTAGATTAATTATAAAAATTAAATTTATTCCTAGTGTAATTGGACTAGGGTCAATAGTTGACCCAATTAAGAGAATTGAGGGTCATATGATCAGAAAATTTTAGAAAATTATTTAGAAGCTATTTTGTTCTAATTCTTGGATATATGATAGGGAATGAGTTTTACTTTGGATGTTCAAAATTTCATGATTTTTGAAGGTGTCTAGATTGGGTTTTGATAGAGTTTGATTTGGATCAAACTCTTGAGGGAAGAGTCCTAGACGCCCATGGACTCTTCCTTATCCTTTCATGTTGCCTCCTTTCAGATGGATTATTGGTGTCAAAACTAGATGAGATCTGGGGATTTTCATGGACATTAGGTCCAGGAGTCCCAATGGTCGAATTAATAATGTTTTTGATCAAAAAGAGAGTTTTTATGGCACTATGTCTAGTATAAGAACTCTTCTCATTAAATTTTCTCAAAAAAATTTATTTTTTCCATACCTAAAGGAGCCTTCCCTCTGATATCCACACCCCCTCTATCCTTTGTCTCCCTCTCTTCTACATGCCTAAAAAGTTAGGCATAAATCTAAGATGAAGGTCCAAGGTTTCTGGCACAAGATTCAGCATCTATGCGATGGTGTTTATGAGACGAATAGGCTGCCCTCAGAAGTCATTTTGAAGGCTTTTCAAATTAGATCCAAATCTAATTTTTGGAAAAAAGATTCATGAGAAAAAGATTTTTAAATCCTGCCCAAGTGGATACTGGTAGAGGCCAAGCACGTGCGTGGCTCCTTCCAGAACCTCAGGAATCTATAGGATCATCGTAGGATAATTAGATTACCAAATCAGGTACTTGAAATTAAATCTAATTTAATTTTATTTTTAACTTTTAATATTAGATCTCTATGATCTAATCGAAGAAATTTTAGATCTGATTAATATTTTAGAAAAAAAAATTAAAATATTCCTTCAGATTCAATTAGATCTGAACGATCCTGTGCTGGAAAAATAGGTTTCTTCTTTAAGGAGCACTTAAGGGTGTAAGCTGCATAGCTGGTTGTTTTTGAATATTTGCATTTCTCTAGTAGTGGTCATATTTTGTCGTATAATTAGTAGCATTTTATTTCTTAGTCAGCTAGTAGTATCCTTGATGGAGCAGTTTGTAAGACAATGATCTAGCCTCTAGATGATTTTTTCAAATTTCTTCATGAACTTTCTTTACTGCATAATTAGCTTCAGAAGGTCAGAGGCATCTAAGAAGTGGTAATGAGTATGACCTCTTATACATCTTATTCTTGTATAGGACATAATGAGATGCTTGGTTTCTCAACTTTCGAGCTTCTTTCGAATCCTTGGGGATTATGCCATCTTTAAAGTAAAAATCAAGTGGATCAATCCAGCTAGGCTCAGATCGACTTGCATCACGGTTTGGGATTGTTCCAAGCTTGGGTGTTGTAGAACTTCGGAGAAGACCTCTTTGGCAATTCATTTAGATCTAGAGTAGCTAATTTGGAGAGGAAGTCAGTACTAGTATTTTCTATCTTGGGGATCTACTGAATATCAGAACTACTAAACGCCAAAATTAGGCTCCTTACTTTTTCCAAGTACCTCTTCATACTTTCCTCCCTAGCTTCAAAATTGCCATTAACTTATCCCACCACCAACTACGAATCACTATAGACTTTCACATAATTATCTTTTAATTTCTTAGTTATTCTCAATCCAATGATCAGAGCTTCATATTCATCTCTATTGTTTGTTGCTGGGAACTCGAAGTATAGCGCATATTCAGTAGTAACTCTTTCTAGATTGATTAAAATCATGCCTGCCCCCACTCCTAAAGCATTAGATGAACCATCTACATATAGGCCCATAAGTTATTAGGGAGGTCTACCCTTTCTCTAATAAGATTCATCTGAGGATTAGAAGTACAAACTTCTTACCATTCTGGTTCGACGGGATCTAGAATGGTGCATTCTACTATGAAGTCAGCCAATATTTGAGCTTTAATAGATGGCCACAAACGAAAATTGATGTCAAACTTGGTAAGCTAAATCGTCCATTTAGCTATTCTTCCAGAGGTATCGGATCGATGAAGAACTGCTTTGATAGGCTGATCAGTGAAAAGTGTGATCGTATGTCCCTAAAAATAAGGTCAAAGCTTTCAAGCTGCAATCAATAGGGCATAAGTTAGTTTTTCTAATTTTGTACACCTTATTTCAGCATCTCTCAGAGCTTAGCTTATGTAGTAGATAGGCTTTTGGATTTTCTCTTCCTCTCTAATCAGGATAGCCCTAATTGCTGTAGGTGACACCACTAGATACAAGAAAAGTTCTTCACCGGGTTTGGGTTTGGCAAGGAGACGAGGTGAGCTGAGATAGTTCTTCAATTTCTTAAAAGCCTACTGACACTCAGGAGTCTAGCAAAAGTTCTTTGATTGCTTGAGCACTTGAAAGAAGAGTATTCAATGCTCGACCGACCTCGAAACAAATTGGTTTAGGGTCGTAACTTTTCCATCAAGTGTTGGATCTCTTTTATTATTTTTGGTGCAGACATTTCTTGAATGGCTTTGATCTTCTCGAGATTTGCTTCAATACCATGCCTTGACACCATAAATCTAAAGAACTTTCTCAAGGTTACTCCGAAGGCATACTTAGTTGGATTCAGCTTCATCTTATACTTTTGAAGTGTATTGATGATTTTCTCGAGGTCGGCGATATGATTTATTATAGATCAACTTTTGACTAGCATGTCATTCACATAGACCTCCATATTATGATCGATCTGCTCTTTGAAGATCTTGTTTATCAAGCATTGATAAGTGGCACCTGCATTCTTTAGTCTAAAGGGTATAACTCTGTAACAATAAAGACCATGATCAGTAATAAAAGTAATTTTTTCTTCATCCTTTAGTGCCATCCAGCTTTGATTATAACTAGAGAAGGCATTCATGAAAGTGAGAAGCTCATTGTCTGAAGTGGCATCCACTAGTTGATCAATTCTTGATAGAGGATAGCTGTCTTTTGAGTAATATTTGTTCAAATCCATAAAATCTATGGATGCATCCCCTACTTGCCATTCACTTTTTTGACAAGGATGACATTTGCGATCCAGTCCGGAAAGGATGCTTCCTAGATGAAATTAGCTTTAAAAAGCTTGTCGACTTCGTATATGATGGTCTTCTGCCATTCTAGTGCAAAGTTATGCTTCTTTTGCTTCACTGGCCGATGTTTAAAATCCATAGCTAGATCATGTTCTATTACTTCTGCATCAATTCCTGACATATCTACAGATTTTTCTAGGCAAAGATATCGACATTCTTTCGTAGGAAGGTGACGAGCTGCTTCCTAACTCCCTCTTCTAGATTAGAATCGATTTGAATTATGTGATCTTTGTTTCCATCATTTAAAGGTACTACAATAAGATCATCAATTGATTTCCCTCGCTCCTCAATTAGGTCTTCTCGGGCATCAAATCCATCTACTGAACAAGGACCTACTTGCCTTTCTCCTTGCAAGGCAATGGTATAATAGTGTTGCACCAATGTTGATCCCCTCTGACTTCTCCAACCCCATGACTTGTTGGAAACTTCATTTTTCAAGTAATAAGTTGAAACCACAGCCTGAAGCATATTCAAACTAGGTCGGCTAAGAATTACATTATAAGCTGAAAGAAGACTTCACTACTAGAAAATCGACTTGGGCCTTGGACTGCTTTGGATACCGACCTACTACAACAGTCAAAGTTATTATTCCTTCAATTGAGACTACATTGCCGATGAATCCTACCAATAGGAAATTTATTGGCCCCATGCGATTGTCAGGGATAGACATTTTAGAGAAGACATCATAAAATAAAACATCAGCAAAATTTTCATTATCAATTAAAATACGGCATACATCATAACCAGTAATATTCAAAATAACTACAACCACATCATTGTGTAAAAATTGAACCCCCTAATCATCTTCTTTGGTGAAAGTAATGGGCTCCTCAGTCCTCTGCCTCTTTACTGACTCTACAGATCCACTAGCTTCTTCCTTCCAATATCCCCTAGCAATAGTGTTGATGATTCCAAACGCAGACCGATCTCCTTGTGGCTCATCTCTTTGAGATGGTTCAAGCTGTGATAGGGCTCTTAGACGATCTTTCCTTCTTTTTGGCTGACGTCAGAGGAATCGATCTAGGCAGCCTCTTCTGATTAGCTCCTTGATCTCATCTTAGAGCTAGATGCATTCTTCAATATCATGACCATGGTCATGATGGTAGAGACAGTACTTGTTGGGGTTGTGTTTGGCTAGATGAGTCTTCATTCTCTCCGACCTTGGCAGCTGCTTCTTTATTTCCATCAGCACTTGAGTCTTTAGAGAATTCAAAGGAGCATAATTATGAAAGCATCAGGAAGGGAAGTTCCACCACTCCCTCTGATCAGGGCTTCTCTATTGGTGAGCTCATGGAGGAGTTCGAGCTCTTCTATACTCATGTGGGGTTCTGGAACATAGCTGAGCTTCGCTCGGCTTCTCAATGATCACGAGTTTACTAGATTTACTGACCTGTTGCTCTCCCATGGCCTCTTCATTTTTTAGTTTGAAGGCCTCCTCTGCTCGTGTGTAGCCTCCAACCCGGGCTAGCATATCGATAAAATTTTGTTGGTATTTCTTCTTCAAGGAGAAGAGAAGATTATTTTTCTGGAGTCCATCCTTTAGTGCAGCCATAGTAATAGATTGGTCTAAGTTTTGGATCTCCAGGGCTATAGTATTAAAGTAGCTGACATAAGCTTGGATGGACTCTCCTTCCTTGTACTTAATCTTGATGAGAAAGTTTGAACCTTGTCTCTGATGTCATTTGCTATTAAAATGAGCCACAAATTGATGGCTTAGTTGGCCAAAAGAAAAGATGGTACCTAGTTTGAGGTTCAAGTATCAATTCCTTGCTGCTTCCTTCAAAGTGGAGAGGAAAGCTCAGTACAGAATGGCATCAAGCATGTCATGGAGCAGCATCATAGCTCTAAAAGATTCAAGGTGGTTGATTGGGTTGGTAGTCCCGTCATAACTTTCAAACTGAAGAAGTTTGAAGTTTGACGGGACCGATTCCTACATGATGCGAGCAGAGAAAGGAGGATCGGTGCAGATATCATCATGGCAAATAGGGGCAACATGGCAGAGTTTATCAATCCATCGATTCATTTCTTGAAACTTCTGATCAAGGATTATATCTCAATTATGGATCACAAAGCATGATCGGCTAGAGGGGGGTAATGATTCCCCAGGGGTGGAATCATGATCCGAATAGGAATCTCTCCACTTGTTGGGGATAAACCCCACTCCCGCCAAAGTCCAGCCTGATGCTTAGCCTAATGCAACTGATAATCATGAAAGAGCTTCGATAAAAAATTCTTCCCTAGTGACCGAATCCCAATCGAACCTTAGAAGCCGAACTCCTTTCGGACATCTTCTTTAGTCGGATTTCTCCAAGATCCAAACTCCTTCCGAATTTCTCCTTTAGTCAAGTTCCCTTTAGGAGTTCGAACTCCTCTCGAATTGATGTATATCAAATCTCTTCACCAACCAATGCCTGCTTCCTTCGAACTTTGACTATTAAATCTCAACGAACGGCCACATCACGGTAATGGACACCTCCTTCCATAATAAACTCTACGTGGCCCCAAGCGGCCTACTATCAGACGATTAGGACTGTCACTATTAATCTACTCCAGACTCCATCTATAAAAGGGATCCTTCAGATACATTTTCTCTAAGCTCTCTTCTTCTTTTCAAAACTCTATTAATTCTTGTTCGAGCACTCCATTTCTGTTGGCCAGAAGAGCTGACTTGATCGTCGGAGGGTCCTATCGAAGCCACCACCACTGACTTCGAATGAAACTTTATTTTTTAGGTCACCAGCGGTGACCTCTCCTTCCTCAACTCCATCTTAATCCAGCATCAACTAGATTCTACACCAACATCGCTCTCTGCTTTTCCTTTTTGGGAGTCATCGAACAACTTACCTAGGTGGATCTTCCTACCACTGGATCTCGGCATTTCGATAAGGGTCTTTCTAATTGAACTGGTACTGGAGGCTGCTGCATGGCCTATACTGCTTTAATAAGGCCCTCAACCTACTGCATCAGTAGGTTGAATTGCTTTAGATCCACCATGGCTGTAGTACACTAGGGGTTGCGGTGCCGATGATGATGTCAAAGCAGATTAATCCGATTAAGATCTAGTAGCAGAGGTGGTGGATCGCCGAATTGAAGTTCTCTTGGATGGCATCTTAGTAGATCACCAGGGAGATTAGAGAAAAAAGAATTATAGAATTAGAGAGAAGAGAAAGAAGATGAACTCGACTGGATACTTCTTTAAGAATAAGGGCAACATCCCTTCCTCTAGCATCAATCTTGTTGGTATGGAAAATGATACTGATGTCGGAGTTCATTGGAGCTGGTGAAGATGAGGTCATCGATGAGACCTGTAAGGCAAAGTGCAAACCAGAGGTGGGTTGCTCTGGTAGGACCTTCCGATGGTCAAGTTAGTTCTCTGGCGAATAAGAATATAGTACTCAGGATAATTTAGAATAGGGAGGAGAGCTTAGAAAAAAACATATCTGAAGGATCTCTTATATAGATGGAGCTTGCAATAGAATGAAAGTAACAATCATAACAAAATCTTAGTGGATCGCTCGGACCACGTGGAGTTTATTACGGAGAGTGGACTATAATTTGTCATGACTTGTAAGTGGTTGACTTCTATTTATTGGAGTTCGGATACAACTTCTATACCTATTAGTAGGTCACGTGTGTGGGGGTGAAGAACTTGAAGTTAGTTGGGCTGAACTTGGAGATTGGCTTGTGAATGGTAGATGGCGAATCTGGCACTAGTTAGAATCCATTAGTGCTATCTTTGATAGCTTCGTGGAGCTCGATCGACTTCGAGAAGTTCGTCCATCCTTGAAGTCGGCCAGGAATTGATGTGAGCTTTCAAGCTAGAGGCCAGAGAGGAGAATGTTGAACTTTCTAAATCACCATCAGATTTTTTGAAGAAGTTCGATTGGCTTTAAGATTGTCGAATGGATACATAATTTTTAGAAGCTCTGCTACCTTCAAGATTGGCTTGAAGTTTGGATTGAAGGAGTGCTATGATCCATTCTATAGAGTGATCACCATTTTGAGTTGGAAATTAGATTCATGTTGATGATGAAGTCCTTTCACTGTTCATATTCATTCGGTTGATCTACGTAGTACTAGCAACCAGATCTATAGTTATTAAAAAGAGATGAAATCAGGCCACACACAAGCTTTGTCATTATTCATGAAGTAGAGTAAAAGAGTTTGGTTGGGATAGGATATGATGGGGGAAATCTGGCTAGGTGAGGTTGCTGCTACAAAATTAATATGCCATATGCCATAAAGCGATTCAACCACACTCAAGGTCCACCGTAGACAAAATTAGTGGATGTTAAGTTTCAATCTTTGATTGGGCTCTACTGTCATCAGGACCAGAGTCAATTATCATGCCCTTTGCTATTCAAGTTCAGTCAGATGGAATTCATCATTTCTTGAAGGATTTCTACAGTTGCTGAGAAAAGAAAAAAAATTGTTTCCACTAAGAAATTCATCCAGCACACACGAATTGAAAGTCAACCCATTTAAGCTAAATCGGTTTAATTGAAGCTCAGCCATAATTGTTATAACACCGTATGAAGTCATATCAAGTTCGGACATCTTATTGGACTTCGGCTAGAACTATTTTATCCCTAACAAAAATAAAATATAATTTCAGCATAAAAAAATAAAAAATAAAAACTCTTTAAAGCTTAGAGTAGTAGATGAATAATTGATTTTTTGAAGATTGACTTCTCTTCAATCAATGCTTGAGAGAATGTTGAGAATGTTGGAGAAGATCACTCTTGAAAAATTCTCAATTCTGTGCACTCTATCCCTCTCTTTTTTTTTTCTCAATGATATTCGATAATTCTCTCTTAGTTTGAAGATTTTATCTCTTTAATCCACTTTTTTGATTTTTCTATTGAGTCTCTAGTCTTTTATATGCTTGAAAGTGGTTGGAGAATGAGTTTTGACCATTGAAACCTTTGAAATAGCCATTGAGAGTCGTTGTGGATAAAAAGTTTAAGTTCTAAAAAGCTAACCGTTATAGTCATTGGGTTAATTGGATTGGCTCAGTATCAGTAAACTTCAAAAATTAATTTTCTATCTTTTTATTTTTTGAGACTGAGCTGACTAAGTTTTTTACTGAGTTAACTAAGTACTGAGCTAGCTCAACTTTTTACTGGGTCATCTTAATTCTCAATCTTTAACAATTCATATATTTTTGCATGAGCGGCTTTCTATCTTCAACTTTTGAGGGCTTCATCCATCTTGATTTTTATGATCTTTTCCACCATTATGGCTTCCAAAACTTCTTGTTTGAACTTTATTTGAGTATTTAAAATTATTCTTTTCTTTTACTTTTCTTCTTATGAGAAAATTTCTTCCATAGATAATTTTTTCATTTTAAGTACTTGAAAAGTCCTATATATATTCTTGAAATACTTGATTAGTATCATTTATACTCAATATTTTAGAATCATTAAAATCAATCTTAGGGTCAACAAAATCTATCACTCCTATATGCAAAATTTTAAAGAACTAGAGAAGCAAGTACTTACATTCAAATAGTAGGAGAAAAGAGAGTTACCCAGTAAGCTAGAGAGTGACCCTGAGGGACTATACCTAGCCAGAAACTTAAATGTTCCTATAACTTTTTCTGAACAATCAATTAAAACTCTTGAAAATAATATGGTCATAGAACAATCTAGCATAACTAAAATGACCCTCTTAGACCATATAATAGAGGCAAAAATATATAGAAAAGAACCAGAATGGTGGGATAAATCATATTCATCATCATACATACCTACAGTCCCATTCTCAAGTGCCTTAGAATCATCAATTTCTTTTAACGAGAAAGAAAGACAAACTAATGAGATGATGGAATTATTAGAGACTTTCCAAGAACTATAGATGAATAACAGACTAGAGAAAGCTTCACCCATAATTTTTTTCCAAGATTCGTTAAATTCCTATTTGGCTCATTATGAGATGGATGATTTTAATGAAAATATGTATAATGCAGAAGTTAGTGACCAAATAAATATACCTACCTTAAAACTATCCCACTATGGATTGAAAAACTTGAGCCTTTACCTAGCCTACCAATAACTCCCTTATTAGAACCATCAACTATTCAAGAATTGAAGCCACTTTCTGATGTACCCACTGACACCCTTCTAGTAACACCTACCCAGGAAGGCCAACATATAGGTATTCTAAAAATACATAAAGAGGCTGTTGGATGGGATATTGCTGAAATGAGGGATTATGATTTTAAGACTAATTTTTTGGTATTCAGCACTACTTTTAATGATGGTCTCCAAAATTTATCTACAATATTAAAATAATATATGGAGGTAGATTTAAAATTAATTTAAAAAAAATATCATGATTTAGATCAAAAATAGTTCATGCAAAGACATATCAGACTAAAGAAAGGGAGTGTGGTAGATCAAGTAATATTTGAAGAAATTCAAAAACTACCACCCTCTATTTTGGCCCAACAAACTCAAATCCTTCCTAATTATCATAAAAGCTATAATAATTTGAAATTCTAGGATAACATTCTTGCCTTGAATACTTTATTGATTAGGGCTAAATTTAGTCATCGTAGAGCATTCCATGAATGATTTTCTACCATAATGATAAGGCCTCCTAATTGGCCCTATCTTTTTGAAACCTGGAAGGATGTACTAAAATCGATTATACCAGAAACTCCTTCATAGGGTCTAGCTGAAGATGATAATCTTTGCGCTTATTAGGAGGCAACCTAGCTTTTGCTTTTAAATTTTTTTTTTAGCAAACATTTCTTTTAAGTTTAGGATTAAGTTGGGAAGAGAATTACAGACCTATGCTAGACAAAGAATAAATAAAGCCCAAGCCGAGACTAGAGAAATACCAAGTCAGTTGAACTCTTTTCTTGTAATTCTTTTATCATTTATCACACTTTTTTTCTTTTGTCCATTAAAGAAAATGAAAATTAAGTTGGAGGGGAAGGATAAATAAAATATTTAAGTCCTCAAGTAAGATAATAATTAGTCTTATGTACCTAATTTTATGTCAATTTAAAATTTTTTAGGCATTTTAATCGATGATTGATTAATAGTCTAGAGAATTTTTGAAAACTAAGGATCAAATTATATAGAAAATCTAATAAATAGTTAGATTTAGAATAGAATAAAATTTTGAATGATTTTAAAATCTTCTTCCAGCCCATATTTAACAAAAAATCTACTTTGTATGGGTATGAGTAAAAAAAATGATGAATGAAAAAAAATGAAAAAAAGAGAACTAAAAAGAGAAATAAAAAGCAAGATCTAAACATTGGTCTCCTACTGAGTAATCGAGTCTCGTTGCCTAAGCAAGCAATATTATTCGTGTCAAAAAGTAGGTAATATGAAGAAGCTTGTTATACAGTTAGTTTTAATCTGTAGCCTATTTGACTCGAGTTAGTAAATCCAAGGGATGTTCTATACCTAGTGCCTTAGAGTCAACTGGTTTGAAAGTCATTGATCCAATGCTCGCTACAAGAGCCAGATAGAAAGCTTAAAAGATTAAAATATTACACTAGCTATAAAAAATAATAAAAAAATAAAAAAGCTCTAGCCCATACTAAAGAGAGAGGATTTATAGAATAAAGGTGAAAAATTATTCAAAAAAAAGCTCTAAAATTTTATGTTGTTTACTTAACCACTATTTGGGATGAAATTAATAAATCAATGATGCATCTCTTAAATCTCTAATCAAGTATCAACTAACTTTAAGGTGACCTGAAGAAACTTTCATACCTTATCGAATGGATACATGTTTCTAATTTTTCTCTTTATACATGAGGATGGATGAAACACAAGTTGGAGGGTGAGTTAACTATCAATAATTTATAAATAAAAATAAATTATATATTAATCAATATTTTTTTAACAGAATTGATGTTTTTATTGATGTTTTATAGGAAATGTCCTCAGCAATATGAAGAGCTCAATTTATGTTAGGTTTGTGCCCTAGAAGTCAGATTGGCTAACACTTGTAATACACTTTCTAAGAGCATTTTTATAATTTTAACTTAAAATTAATAAAGAATTATTTTATTTCATCACGTTGTATACGTAGTATCTGTGATACATCCTTTGAGTTAATAAAATGCTAATACATATTTTCAAGAGTTAAAAATTTAAGACATGTATTTTCATAATTAACTCATAAACTGCTCCCAACCGTAGGATCATCACGAGAATTATGGTCGATCCAAAAGGTTGGTGTACGATCATTTTCTTAGGATAGATGAGTCTTGAATCTATGGTGTGAGAATATCGAAGTGTGAAAATAGGTACTCATTATAGAATGATAGCACTGAGCATGATCAGCTTGAGCAGTCATAAGAAAGTCTACCTTCTCGTCGATGACTAAGCTCGATGCTGCAGTTGTGTGTGTCTGATTCTTAGACTTGAGGTACATCGACAATTCATCTTGAGTGTATTATAGTTTGACTACATGGTAACTCGATCTTCTGGCCATTCATAATCCTAGGGTGTATGTTGGCTATAGCATGTTCATTATAGAAACTAGTTTACACCAAGATGGGATCTATCAACCTCGGTAGAGGAGTAATCCTATGATGATCATGAGATCGAGTTCTTAAGCCCATGTCCATGGCAGTATGATATAATAGAAAAGAGTTTTCTATTAGGATTTCACATCAAACTCAGATCGAATGATTCAATCATATGATAGGGTGATGGATTTGATGAGTTTATCTTAATCCTAATCCTATTGGGACTCATGATAGAAGAATCCAATCATACTGGTAGCTGCACTGAGAGATTAGCATTCAATTTTGATGGGTTGCCACCATATATTGCTAGGTGCCGTTGGTGGATTTTGGGAGCAATTAGAATGATTTTGATGATCGATCATTCTAATTAGTTGAATCAAAAAAATTCTGGTCCATCGAAAGGTATTTTGATGATATCGATGATAGAAATCGTAACATATCTCATTATCATACAAAACTAAACCTAATTAGATCACACAAATAAGGATTTCATTCTGGATATCATCAATTGAGCTAATCCAGTTCGATTGATTTGGATTAGATCCAATTAGGTTCAAAAAAATCGTGCTAGCATATGATTGAGCCTGACTTTCTCCTTCTATAATCTTTTTGTTTCATCTCAACTATTGAAAAATATGTCCTAAAGCTAATCATCTAAGTAGTAGATGATTGAAATTAGTATATAAATTATCTAATAATAATAGTTATTTGGCTGATTGATCATAAAAATTCTATTTTCTTATATGAACTACTTAATTATGATGAAATCCTTAGAACCACAATCAATCGATAAGAAATGATTTATCGAATAGTTCTTAAATTGTTCATGATCAAATGATAAGTTATTAACAAAGATGATAACTTATTGAGTGTAGGTCACTGTATGCCATATGCGTTGGTTATCCTCGTAACCAAGTGGTATGGAGACATTAGTATGGCATGCAGGTGAGATGTAGGAGTACATCTGCACTAAACATAACCAACGTAGCAATCTACTATCAAAAGTAGCTAGCTAAGGCTAGTGGCTGTAAGTGTCCCTCCAACCTGAGATCACCATGGTGACTTACAAGCAACTCATTATACTTTGGTGCCAGACTGCTTGTATTTCTAATATAGATTCGGAAGGTTTCTGGGTATAGTCAAGTACTTGTAAATTCGGTGTGTGAGTCAAGATGGGATTGACCGCTCTTGATTAACTTCAAAAAGAGAGTGACTCGCTGTATTTCAATTTAGCAAAACCTAGGCTTGGGTAATCCTCGTGAGGTATCATGAGATTTGTAAAATTTTGAAACACAATAGAGATGACTTGTATGATTATTTGACAGCATACTCAAAGTCGTCTTGAGTATTATTAATCATAGGAATGAATTATACAGTAACCATGGACCAAAATTCTAAGAATATTGCTTTGCATACATTCGATCTATCCGGACATCGAAAATCATTGCTAGATGGTAACTTCGATTGGTATAGAAATTGGTTCCTATACTACTGGCTCAGGTTCGAACCTATGGAGTAACACATATTAGAGCTTATAATCTAATAAGATGGTTAATCGATGATTGAGAATCGTTCTAAGGTCAATCCATCAATATGATTGATGTTTGACCTAATGCAAATATTGTAGGAGGATTAATTAGCAATTAGATTGCTAATTAGCTCAATTTGATTAAGCAATCAGGCTGAGATCAAGTCTAAATAAATTAAATTTAATTAAAATTAGTTTGGACTTAATTAGTTTAAGTCTAGTTGGTTTATTGGATAAGCCAATTAAAAGAAAGAATAATTTGTTGTATGACTAGGACTTGGGTGCATGTAATTGACTTAGGATTTAAATTAGATTTAAATCTTGATTTAATCTAATTTAATTAGTTTCTTAGTTGGACTAGGATCATTCTTAATTGGGTTACATTTGATCTGATTTAAATATGATTTAAATCAGGTCCAAATCTATTTTGACCTAGTCAAACAAGAGGAGTTCAAGTTGGACTGGGACTCTCTCTCTTTCTCTTATTCCAAAGAAAGCCCATGCTACATTTTATTTTTCAAGATTTTACGTGAACATTCCCACACCATAAGAAGATCTGCACACCCCTCATATCTATTTATTTGGAGTTTGTTTTGACTTGTTCAAAACTAGATGGAACTTAGGATTTATTTCCTTTTTAGATGAATCCCCTTTGACCAAAACTCCTCCCCCCTCTTGTGTGCCATCCTTTCCCATGCCCAACCTTTTGTTCTATCCTTTCTCCTCTAGATTTTGTGTGTGAGATTTAGAGGATGCATGCCAAAAATTATGGGAGGGGCATCCAAGAGTTGGACACCCCATAGGAGACCTCTTTTGACTAGGTTTTGACCTAGTCTTGCAATAAAAGAGGGACGCCTCCTGATAAGAGTGGTGGGCATCCAAAACACCAGGGATTTCATGGTAGAAATTAGAAGGAAAAGGGGGAGATCCATGGGAGGATGAGGTGCCAAATTCCTTAGAGTAGTTCCTCTCTTTTGGACATCAAACTTTGATGTCTTGATGAAGACAAGGTATGAGAAGATTATCTTCTCTTGTATTTTTTTGTATTCCTCTCTTTCTATTTCATTTGTGATTTTATATGATAAAAATCTGAGAGCGAAAAAGTGAGATGGCAAGAAGATCCATGCTTCAAGGTGTTGGAGCATAGTGATCATCTTTGGACATGATTTGATCATGTTCTGATGAGAGAAGAAGAAGAGAAGAACATCTTCTCTTAGGGTTTCTTGGAGAACCCTTCCTCTTCAATTTTTATGAAAATTTTATATGACTAAAATCAAAAATCTTAGATCTAAAAACTTAGGAATAATCCTAGAGGAGAAGGTCTCCTCTTGTCACAGCATAGAGATGTTTTCAGGACATCAACCATTGATGTCCTGAAGGAGAAGATTTGTCTTCTCTTAGGATTTAATTTTTTTTAATTTAATTTTTTGATTTATGGAGGATCCAAGATTTGGATTCCTCTCTTATTTCTTCTCATGTTTTTCATCTCTTGGAGTGTCTAAGAGATCCAAAGAACATGTATTTGATTAACCATCAGGAGGGATCCACGAGAAGCTAGTATTTCGAGCGGATCTTCATTTGACGAACCTTCGATCTGTATTGCAGGTTTGTGCGGATCACCTGTAGAGGCCAGATGCATGGCGGCTCTAAAAGCAACAACAAAAATCAACTACAGAGTTCTTGATCCATACAAATATAAGAGATCTGATCTCTTGGTAACCTAGATATGATCAAGGGTAAGATCTAGAATTGTTCTAGATCTAGGTATTGATACGATCAATACCACTTATGATTAATTTAATTTTAGATTTATATTTTCATCATAACATGTTATATATCCTTGATGTAGGATTTTATAATTTGACTATATGTTTCTATTGATTAAACAGTTTAATCTGTATCTTTCGCTACGTATTATTTCAAAAATGTTTTGAAATTCAAGCATGAAACCCTGCATGTTTTTCAATGGTGGTATCAGCGCTAGGTTCTTTTATAATATGTCCATGTATGCTTAAGAATAAATCTAAAAATTAAAATTAATTAAAGATCGTACATACTACCATAAGGTTGTCCTGTTGTAAGGTTAACTCTTTACAATGAAAAGGTTATCCCAGCATGTGCTGATCTGAATCTGAATCATGAATTATCTAGATTAGATCTAAGAAAATTTATGATTTAATTTTTAAATATGAATTTAAAATTAAATAGATATTAGATCTATTTTAGATTATTTAGATTAGATCTAAATAATATCAGGATTGCACATACTGTTATAAGGTTATCCTGCTATAAAGTTTATCCCTTATAGCAGAAAGGTTGTCCTAGTATCTACTATCCAAGAAACCTAAATCATAAATGTGTTAGATGAGATCTAAAATAATTTATAATTTACTTTTAAATTTTAAATCTAATTTTAAATGATTTATGATCTGATCCATATGATGTATTTTATGTTTAGATCTATATCCTCTTATTGTATATGTTGATATATAATTTTTATTTTGAATCTAGAATGTATATGTATGACATATTTATTTTATAGAATTTAAATTGATTACTTAATTTCTACAAAATACTTTTGAAAACCCTAGGACATGATCAAAATATTAAAATAAATCAGATCTAAAACCATCATTTGAATTTGATTCAAAGTAAAGTATTTATAATTTAATAATATTTTAAATAATAAAATCAAAAATTAGTTCTGAGGTTTCATAAATCTAAACCCATAAGTCTTGAACTTAATTATGAATTAAGTGATTATTTAGGATCAAGGTTTGTAATTTAAGGATCCTAAGATAATTTCATAAAATATGGGTTGGGTTATGGGTTAGCTTGATCAGGTTATTCACTGGGTTAGACCTAAAGTTAGATTAAATATGAACTAAGTTAAGAAATTGATCAAATCTAATTAATAGTTAATTATGATTGGGTTATTTCTTTTTTATAGATCAATTCAATAGTTGTAGTTGATCAAAGTCCATACATCTAACATATGGATACTGATCATGGCTTAGTGGTCGAGCCCGAGTCTTTAGACAGACCAAATCAAAACTGATAAATAAATTGGTGTCTAAGGTAAGTCTATCATTCCAGACCGATGGTTTTTAATTGGCAGCCCACTTATCTAGCCATTTCTAATGGTGTCTAAGGCAAGCCTTGACAGACCCTCCCATCGATCTTACTTATCTGACCGATGTGGTTAATCAGGTCTTGATTAGGTTGCTCATTGATTCAAGCTAATCCATGTCACATAGAAAATTAGTGAGACTGATTACATTCAATGAGATTGATCTAGGTGCCCATGGATCGAAATTGATCCTAGTCCTCATTAATGACTTGTGAAGTCAGTGGGGGGACTTGACTTGGTGAAGTTAGTGGGAGCAAATTGGTCCATGTCCTTTCTATCGTTAAATCACTATTTGCTTAAATCCTCTAAAATTATTAGATCCTTAAAATGACAAAGTTATGGGGATAACTGAGTCATAGCCTCCCATTAAGGTGTTTGATAATGGATCCATTAACTCAATAATCATTGTAGGCCCAAAGGTCTGGTGCTTGTTGACTAATGAAATTATTATCCATCATATGATGACTTGAATGCGTCTCTCTAATGGTGGTTGGATTAGCCAACCAAAGTTGGACTTAATCATTCATTGGTTAGATGTGCCAAGTATGGTCATGTTAATGGTTGGACATAATCGAATCCTTACAGTGGAGGTCAAAGCCTACTGAATAGATTTCTGGGATAAAATTAAATTACTAAAAATTATTTGAAGAAATAATTGGTTATGAACCTACCCTTAGATGTACATGGATTATCCAACCAAAGTTGGGCTCATGTGCAGTCTATGCAGATTCTTGTACCTACTAGGGAATTAAAGTAATTCCTTGAATTGGACGTAGAGGCTACTAGTTCGAATAAAATAGTGGGTGAACCTTTAGACTAAAGACCAAGTCTTTAGGCTTAACGTAATTCATATACAATAGGTCATTGCTCTCTATTCTCAAATTAAGGCTAAATCCTAATTGCTCCTATCACTATTAGATAGTGATGACTTATGGGATCCAACTTCAATAATTAGTATCGAAAGTTGAATTTGGTTCAGCAGTACGAATGAATTCGTATTGGGGCTTCAAAGTCTAGTCAAACAATTAGTCTAAGATTAATCCAAATTAGGCATAGTGCTTCTAATGTTAGAAGCAGGGTCATAGGAAGAAGATTTGTCTTGCTTTCCTTGACCATAACAGGCTGAACAAGAGAAAGGAGCAAAAGTTGCTTATTAAGGATGTTATATTATAACATCTTAAAATTTCTCTATATATAATTCTACTATATGGGTATTAGATGCTGGTAGTCTCATGTAATTTGTTGCAAAGACTACAAGTAAGTAGAATATTTGAAAATGGTAAGAAATACCTAAACGTTGGGGATGGAAGTTTTGTTCCAATCCTAGCTTTAGAAATTATCAAGCTTATTTTCAATAGATGTCATTTTGAGTGATTATCACTATTGTCCATCATTTATGATTAATGTGATCTCTAATGGTCTTTTGATCAGAGATGATTATCATTTATCAATAAAAAGAATTATTATGATATTATTATGAATAATATTATAGTAATACATGGATAATAAATAAATAATATTTAATATTTATACAGCCTGTTAGGTGTAATGTACACATCCAAGTTAGATTATGTCATGGATATCTATCTTTGGGATTATAAGCTTTGTCATCTTGACAAAAATAGGATAAACATGTTAGCTTGAGAGGAAAACCTCAACATCAATGATTGTGAATCATTGATAGCCTGTGAATCTTATCTTCTTAGATAGATGACAAAGTCACCTTTTACTGAAAAAGATGGAGCCAATAAAGTTCTAAGTCTCATACATAGTGATGTATATGGACTTATCAACTTAAGTGCCAATGAAAGATATTAGTATTTCATTACAAATGATCTATCTGGGCATGGATGCATCTAGCTTGAATCATTTGAAATATAAAAATAATTTAATAATAAAAATGAAAAAGAAACTAGAAAAGGCATTGGAACTCTTCAATCAGATCAAGGAGGTGAATACTTATCCAATAAGTTTGTGACATATCTAGGAGAGAATAGGATTCTCTCTCAGTAAATTTCTTTTCGAAATATAGTGTATCTAAGAGGAAAAAATTGAACTTTGTTAGACTTGGTTTAATGCACGATAGGGTTCACTTGTCTGCCTGCTTTAGGGTTGTGCTCTTATGGCTACTAGTTTTACTATGAATTTATACCAAGTAAATCTATTGTAAAGACTCCATATGGGATATGGATCGGGCATAGACCTAGACTATCTCACCTTTTGGTTTGGAGTTGATCGGCCTATGTCAAAGATTTACACACAAATATACTTGGATCCCGATCCAGTAAGTATTTAAGGATTATTAATTCTACTATGCTAAAGAACATAAGATGTTCATCAGTAGTAGGGCATTTCTTTTAGAAAGAAGTTTCTTAGAGAAGGAACTGATACCTATCAAGTTAATCTTGTAAAAGTTTGACTAGTAGAAAATAACCAATGTTATTTGGTAAACCTATAGAACCGAATTTGATCAGATCAAATTTGGTGCCCATTAAAGTGTCATCTTTAAGGAGAACCGATAGAGTACTGCATTAGTCAGACAAATACTTCAGTATCTAGGTTCGGGATGGCAATCCTGTTGAGCTTGATGAGAACAACAAGAATTCGATCATCTATTGGGATACAATGCAGTGGCCTAACTCTAAGAAGTGGCTTGGAGCCATATGATCCAAATTGAAGTCTATTAAAATCAATAGTGTATGGACACTAGTTGATTCACCTGAAAGGATAAAATCCATTGGGTGTGAATGAATTTTTAATAGGATCAGAGTGGTGCGAATGGAAAGGTAAGGACCTATAAAGTCTGTCTGAGTATCATCTCAGAGTTCAAACATACGTTCTGAATGTATATCTTTGTTATGAACAAAGACAAACCCTATATTTATAATTGGGCAAAATATTTTGTAGTATTGTTTCTTATGATGTTTGAGGATGAAATTCTCTTAATCAAGAATGACATTCCAGCATTGCAAGAAATAAAGGTTTAGCTGTTATCTTACTTCTCCATGTACGAGACCAGACATGGTATACTCACTAGAGGTAGTGAGCAGATACCAGTCTAATCCAAGTGAGAACCACTAAAAGATTGTTGATAAGTATAATAAATTCATCAATAAAAGTATTAATTTATCAATTAATTGATATTAATTTTTAAGAATTAATAATCAATTTATATATAATTTTTGAAAAATTTATATTTTTATTAATTAAAAAATAATAAAAAATAATAAAAATTAAAAAATAAAATTTTATTATCAATAGAAAGAGCTCATTTTTTTGATCATAATGAAATAAATTTCAAGTAAAATGGAGCTAAAACGAAAAAGATATGAATTTTGAAAGATATAAAATAAATAAAAATTAAATAAAAAAAGAGAAAACAGCTCAGCCGGCTCCGTAAGCCGAGCCACCAAGCCAAGCCAAGCCATCAAGCCGACTCAGCCGTTGAAGCCATCAGCCGGTCCTTGATCTAGGCGTGGACCGCCAGCTCAGCAAATTCCGGCGAATCAAAGATTGCCACGTGGTGGACCTAGACCCCTTAAGGGTCTACAGAAATTTATCGCGGCTCACAAGGGTAATTTAGTCTTTTTCATCCGACAACAGCGGCACTGATTGGTTGTGGTGTGTGGTGCGGCCAGTCCACGCGGTTCATGGGAACAGTTATTGCGCGATCGGATGGATGTGGTTGTTTGCGGTCAGGATCGGACGGCTGTGGTTGCTTCCGAATTTTATTCAGATACAAACATCACGCGGATCACCATCGGACAGCAGCGCTCGATCCAGGCGATGATCCGACGGTCCAGAATGCTGCCGGTGGTGATCAAGACTCCCGAAGCATGATTTACGGCCAGATTTCCTCGATCAAGCGCGATCCAACGGCCAGAATTTAATCTGACCCGATCTGAGCTTATCTGCATCCGATTTTGATGATTTTTGGACCGTTGGATTTCTGTTGAACAGCTGAATTTTATCAGATTTATCAGAGTCATATCAAAATTGTTTTGATTTAAATTTTATCCAAATTTCTTTATATTTTTATGATTACAAAGGCTATTAGTCCCATATTGCCTTTAGAAAAAATATCCAGCCCTCCTAGCTCTATAAAAAGGACCCCAAGCCATCAGAAATCAACATCTCCGATCAAGATGAAGTTTTGGTACAGGGCGAAGCCAGGCTATGGGTTAAAGGCTGCTTCGAAGAAATGGGTGCCGAGAAGAAGAGCCGAGCTTCTACACCATCTTTCTGCCAATGCCGATCCAAGATCGGAGATCAGGCTATTTTATTTTATTATCTTTTTTTTTTAAATTTTATGTATTTAAATTCTAAAAATTTAATTAATAAAGTTTTTATTTTTATATTTTAAATTCTTGCTTTTTTATTTTTATTGTAATTTAATTTTTGCACTTTAATTATTACTTCTTATTTTATTGCAAGTAGATGCTAAGATCTAACTAATAGATCTTAGTACCAAGTTTAAATTCCTGCATTTTTTAATTTTTATTTTTAATTTTCCGACTTCATTCCTAATTCCAAAAACTCAAATTCTTCTCCTTTTTTGGCGCCATTGTCGGGGAAGGCACGGATATTAAATTTTTGATCTCTTTGATTTTTCTATAAATAAATTATAAATAAAATTTTTATTTTCTTACTAATTTTTTTTATTATTTTGTAGGAAAAGAAAAAAAAGAATAAAAAGAATCAGAAGTTTTGCCTGGTGAGATCAATCCTAACCCTAATTCTCTTTTCTTTTTATTTATTTATTTATTTATTTTATTTTATTTTTTTAAATTAATTTAAAAAAAAATATCCATTTAAACCTAATTAAAAGCCTCATGATAAGATTAGAAACCCTAACTGTTTAGAGCATGCATCATATTAGTTTTATTTTTATTTTTTTTTTTTTGGTGATTGCTGGAGGCAAGGTAAGCCTTTTAGAATACAATTAGTTACATGCATCTAGTTTAAATTGCATAGAACCCTTTGATTGAATTTTTTTTTTTTTTTTTGCATATCATATTAAATCAAATTAAGGGCACAACCCAATTAAACAAGATAAGGTGGGGATTTGATCACCCTTCCTTAGCCCACAAATAACCAACCAACATCCTGCATTAACCTAAACCTTTAAATTAAAATCAATTAGACATCAACCCTAGGAACTCGAGCTCAATAGGACAAGAAATCCTAAGAGTTGAACCGGGTTAGGATAAATCAATTTGACTGATGTCTAGGAAAGTGGTTCAGAGATGATTGGGCCCGAAGGAAGGTGGTTTCTAATTGGTTCCATTCGCTTACCTGGCCAAGCATAATTGGTGTCTAAGGCAAGCAACGGGAGGACCCCCACCGACCTTACACTTACCTGGCTAGTTGATTGACTAATCCTATACTTGGAGGGCTTGAAGGTGACCTTGGCAGTTAGGAGCTATCTAGATCTAGGATAACCCTTAGTCAGGATTGATTGACCAACTCGATTGCTAACCAACATCAAACCTAATTAAACCTAATTCTTCTTTTTCTTCTTAATTCTAGGACTCCTTAGGACCTCTTCTTTAGAACTCTTCTTTCTTTCTTCTTCTTACTCCTTTAAAAATAAAATAAAATAAAATAAAATAAAAATTAAATTAAACTAACTAAAAAAATATTAAAAATAATAATTAAATTAAATTTAAATTAATAAATAAAAAAATTAATTTATAATAAAATAAAAATAATAAAAAAAATATATTCTAAATTTTTTTTTGAACCATACATTAGGGTTACACTAATACATGCATGGTAGGAAATCACTTTTTCTGATTTAGTTGAACATAATTGAATGGTTGATTCACATTAAACATAATAATCAAATGGCTAATATGAATCTAATAGTCCAAAAATTAGATAAAGTTGACCTTCTTGATCAGAAAATAGATCAACTCCTAACCCTAGGTCAACAATCTCCTGCACAATTCACATCATCTTCTAATTATCAGGAGAATTATTCAATCTGTGCTAGTCCAACCCATCATGTAAGTGAATATCCTATGACTGCACAATTTCCGTATTTTATCCAAGAAGAAGTTCAAGCTACTCAAGGATACTCCAAATTGATTAATGACCCATTTTCAAATTCATATAATTCAGATTGGAGTAACTTTAATTTTTCTTGGACATCCCAACAGACTCAGGCTCAGACCCAAATTTCACTTGAGCAAAATTATCAAAATTATGCCTATAATAATGGTCAGCCTAGTCAGTTTAACCAGCCATCATATTATAATCAGCCTTCATACCCACCTCCTCAACAGACCAATCTAGCTGATGATAGATTTAACCAACTTCAACAATTAATTCTAACTCAACAGCAATCTATCCCCAAACTAGAAGCTCAAATAGGACAATTAGTTGAGTCTAACATGAGGAGAGAACTAGATCAACTACCAAACCTACCAATTTCAAACAACCCACTTAATGACCACCAACCACCTGGATTAAATTATCAATCTAATATTTCATCTAAGAATCTCCAATTTGAGAATACCAAAGTAATTTCTGAACTTAAAAGCTATAGGATTCTTATGGACCCATATCAAGACTAGGTGAGAGAGGCTAGTACTGATGCTAGCCAAAATGAAAATTTAGAGGAACTGGTTAGTACTGAGACTAACCACATAGAAGAACCCAAGCCAAGAATTAGTACTGATGCTAGTTCTAGTTTAAATGAGATAGAAATAAGGGAAAAGAGAATAGATGATTTACCCGAGACTTATAAACCTAATGTCCTATTTCCTTCAACCCTAGAAGCTGGTTCTTCTTATAAAAATCAAAAGGCATGTAATGAAATATCAATGGAGTTGTTTAAGCAGGATCACATTAATTTACCTCCAGAATTAAAACCGCCTTTAGTCACCATTCCAGCACCCATTGAATCAAACTTAACTCCTAAAACTCCATTCATGAGCATTTTAGAAGAACAAATAGGAGTAATTCTTAATAAACATGGGTCTGAGAATGGAATTATAAAATATATCCTAAAAATTAATAGTGAATATATCGATAATGGGATTAAAAATCAACATCAACTTTCTGAGATTGGCAATCCAAAACCATTAGAATTTATCAATCCAATATTCGACACAGGATAGTGAGCTATATTGTGTCTGGCTGAAGACGGTAAACTTAGCGCTTGTTGGGAGGCAACCCAATATTTAGTTTTTATCTAATTTATTTTTTTAGTTTATTTTTTTAGGATAATTTGAATAAGTTGGAGGGAGAGCTCAAATTTTCAAAGGCATGTGCTAGACCAAAATATATATATGTATATATATATATATATATATACTGAGTTAGGTGTATTCTTTCATGTTTTTTTTATTACATCCTTTATTTTTTCTTCTCCATTGAGGACAATGTCGATTAAGTTGGGGGGAGAGAAAAATAAAATTTTTTTTAAAAATTTTAAGTCCTCGAAAAAGTTAGTATTTAGTATTTAGATACTTGATTATGCTTAAGAATTGAATTAAACTAAGCATTTAAAAAAAAAAGAAAATTGATGCACAGATTAGAGAATCTATGAGATATTGAGGAATCAAGTATTAAGAAAATTCAATAAAGAGTTAAGTCTAGAACTTAAAATTTTTTTTTCTTGGAGCATTTCTAATTATTTCTACTAGCATCAAAGAAAAGTCTACTTTTTATAGGCTTGTGTAGGGTAAATATACGTTTCTTCATATAAAAATTTATTTTAATAAAATAGTTTCCAAGTACTTCTCACTGAGTAACCGGGCCTCTTTGCCTAAGCAAGCATTGAGTTTCTCGTCAAAAGGTAGGAAGGGCAAAGAAGCTCGTTGTAAAGCTAGTCTTAACTCGTAGCCTATTTGATTTGAGCTAGTAAGTCCGAGGGGTATTCTATACCTAGTGCCCTAAAGCCAACTGGTTTGGGAGTCATTGGCCCAAGACTCGCTACATGGATCAAATAGAAAGCTTAAGGAGTTAAGACACTTAATAGTGGTACAACGTTAAAAAAAAAAAAAAAAAAAAAATTGGTTTCCCACCAAGTAACCGGGTCCCATTGCCTAAGTAAGCAATGATATTCGCATCAAAAAGTGGGCAATGTAAAAATAAAAATTAATAAATGAAGGATGGAAGTATCAATACACCTGTCTATATGAAAGTTTAGACAAATCAGAGATAAAAATGGAATAATTTAGAAAAAGTTCTAAAAAATTTAATATTCTTTACTTAATTTTTCTATTGATAAGTATTAATACCCCAATGATATATCTCATTTAAGCTCTACTGAATATCAATGGCCATTTTAAAAATTGCTTAGGTAAAATTCGAAACTCTAAAGTTAAAAGGTATTTAAAACTAAATTCTTCCTTTACTCAAGGACGAGCAAAGCTTAAGTTGGAGGGTGTGATAAGTATAATAAATTCATCAATAAAAGTATTAATTTATTAATTAATTGATATTAATTTTTAAGAATTAATAATCAATTTATATATAATTTTTAAAAAATTCATATTTTTATTAATTAAAAAATTAATTAAAAAATAATAAAAAATAATAAAAATTAAAAAATAAAATTTTATTATCAATAGAAAGAGCTCATTTTTTTGATCATAACAAAATAAATTTCAAGTAAAACGGAGCTAAAATGAAAAAGATATAAATTTTGAAAGATATAAAATAAATAAAAATTAAATAAAAAAAAGAGAAAACAGCTCAGCCGGCTCTGTAAGCCGAGCCACCAAGCCAAGCCAAGCCATCAAGCCGACTCAGCCATTGAAGCCATCAGTCGGTCCACGATCTAGGCGTGGACCGCCAGCTCAGCAAATTCCGGCGAATCAGAGATTGCCACGTGGTGGACCTAGACCCCTTAAGGGTCTACAGAAATTTATCACGGCTCACAAAGGTAATTTAGTCTTTTTCATCCGATAACAGTAGCACTGATTGGTTGCGGTGTGCGGTGCGGTCGGTCCACGTGGTTCATGGGAACAGTTATTGCGCGATCGGACGGATGTGGTTGTTTGCGGTCAGGATCGGACGGCTGTGGTTGCTTCTGAATTTTATTCAGATACAAACATCACGCGGATCACCATCGGATGGTAGCGCTCGATCCAGGCGATGATCCGATGGTCCAGAATGCTGCCGGCGGTGATCAAGACTCCCGAAGCATGATTTGCGGCCAGATTTCCTCGATCAAGCGTGATCCAACGGCCAGAATTTAATCTGACCCGATCTGAGCTTATCTGCATCCGATTTTGATGATTTTTGGATTGTTGGATTTTTGTTGAATGGCTGGATTTTATCAGATTTACCAAAGTCATATCAAAACTATTTTGATTTAAATTTTATCCAAATTTGTTTGTATTTTTACGATTACAAAGGCTATTAGTCCCATATTGCCTTTAGAAAAAATATCCAGCCCTCCTAGCTCTATAAAAAGGACCCCAGGCCATCAGAAATCAACATCTCCGATCAAGGTGAAGTTTTGGTATAGGGCGAAGCTAGGCTATGGGTTAAAGGCTGCTTCGAAGCAACGGGTGCCGAGCTTCTACACCATCTTTCTGCCAATGCCGATCCAAGATCAGAGATCAGGCTATTTTATTTTATTGTCTTTTTTTTTAAAATTTTATGTATTTAAATTCTAAAAATTTAATTAATAAAGTTTTTATTTTTGCATTTTAAATTCTTGCTTTTTTATTTTTATTGTAATTTAATTTTTGCACTTTAATTATTACTTCTTATTTTATTGCAAGTAGATGCTAAGATCTAACTAATAGATGTTAGTACCAAGTTTAAATTTCTGCATCTTTTATTTTTCGCTTTTTATTTTTCGACTTCACTTTTAATCTCGAAACTCTTTTTTATTTATTTTATTTTATTTTTTTTATAAAATCAAAGATTTCAAATCTAAAAACACTATCTTCCCTGTAGATTCGACCCGACTCACTACTATCTATACATTTTTAATAATTTTAAGAAGTTGGATTAAACTGATAAACACGGTGTCTTAACGACAGCACCGCGTCCCTATCAATTGTATAGACAATCCTTAAGTATTTGAAAAATACTAAGGTTTAGTGACTCAAATATGAATGTACTGACTTAAAACATGTGGATGTTTTAATTTCAGTTAAAATAAGATGAAAATAAGAGAATGTTGGATCATACCCTAATTATAGGAGCAATCTACTAGAAAGATTCTAGGCAGTATACTTTAGCCTATTCAGTTAGTGATGTAGAGTACATCGTGGCATATGATGCTGCCATGTAAGCTGCATAATTGCTGAGGTTCATTAGCTGGTTGGGAGTGGCATCCTCCACCAATGGTCTAGTCCTATTGTAGCACTAGAGCCATAGCTCAGGCTAAAGAATCCAAGGACCAGCATATTCTGCATCGCTTTTACCTTAGATATTAGATCTAGATGACGTCGATCTTTAAAAGATTGGTGTAAAAGAAGAAGTTGGCTGACCCATTTGCTAAGGCCTCAGAACTAAGGAGTTATATGAACTCAAGTGGAAGATAGGATATTTGATATCATTCTGATTGGCTTTAGTCCAAGCGGGAGTTGTTGGAAAATATGTCCTAAAGCCAATCATCTAAGTGGTAGATGATTGGAATTAGTATATGAATTATCTAATAATAATAGTTATTTGGTTGATTCATTATAAAAGTTCAATCTTTCTTAAATGAACTCCTAAATTATGATGAAGTTCTTAGAACTATAATCAATCAATAAAGGAGGATTTATTAGATGGTTCTTAAATTATTCATGATCAAATGATAAATTATTAACAAGGATGATAACTAATTGAGTGTAGGTCACTGTATGCTATATGCTTTGGTTGTCCTCATAACCAAATGGTGTGGAGATACTAGTATGGCATCCAGATGAGATATAGGAGTACATCTGCATTGAACATACCAATGTAGTACTCTACAATCAAGAGTAGCTAGCTAAGGCCAATAGATATAAGTATCCCTTCGACCTGAGATCACCATAGTGACTTACAAGCAAGTCATTATACTTTGGTGCCGAACTGTCTGTATTTCTAATATAGATTTGAAAGATTTTTGGGTATAGTCAAGTACTTATAAAGTCGGTGTATGAGTCAAGATGGGATTGACCACTTCTGATTAACTTCAGGAAGATAATGACTCCCTGTGTTTCAATTTTGCAAAAGCTAGGCCTGGGTAATCTTCGTGAGGTGTCATGGGATATACAAAATTTTGAGACACAATAGAGATGACTTGTATGAGTATTTGACAGCATACTCAATGTCGTCTTGAGCATTATTGATCATAGGGATGAATTATATAGTAACCATGGGTCAGGGTTCTAATAAAATTGCTTTGCATATATTTGACCAATTCGGACGTTGAGAACCATTGCTAGATGGTAACTTCGATTGATACAGGAATTGGTTCTTGTGCTACCAGCATAGGTTCAAACCTATAGGGTCACACATAATAGAGCTTGTATTTTGATCAGATGATTAATTGAAGATTGAGAATCGTTCTAAGATCAATCCATCAATATGATTGATGTTTGACCTAATGTAAGTATTGCAGGAGGTTCGATTAGCAATTGAATTGCTAATTAGCTCAATTTGATTGAGCAATCAAGCTGAGATCAAGTCTAATTAAACTAGATTCAATTAGAATTGATTTGGACTTAATTTGATTATGTCTAGTTGGTTTATTGGATAAGCTAATTACAAGAAAGAATAATTTCTTATTTGACTAGGACTTGGGTGTACCTAAATGACTTAGGATTTAAATTAGATTTAAATCTTGATTTAATCAGATTTAATTAGACCTCTAGTTGGACTAAGATCATCCTTAATTAGATTTTATTTAATCTAATTTAAATATAATTTAAATCAGATCCAAACCTATTTTGACCTAGTCAAACATGAGGAGTCCTAGTTGGATAGGGACCCTCTCTCTTTCTCTTGCACCTAAGAATGCCCACACCATATTTTATTTTTTAGTATTTTACATGAACATTCCCATACCATAAGATGGTCTCCACGTCCCTCATATCTATTTATTTGGAGTTTGTTTTGACTTGGTAAAAACTAGAAGGAAGTTAGGATTTATTTCCTTCTTAGATGAGTCCCCTTTGACAAAAACTCCTCCCCCCTCTTGTGTGTCAACCTTTCTGACACCCAACCTTTTGTTTTTCCCTTTCTCCCCTTGGTTTTGTGTGTGAGATTCAAAGGATGCATGCCAAAAATTATAGGAGGGGCATCCAAGAGTTGGATGCCCCGTAGGAGTCCTCTTTTGACTAGGTTTTGACCTAGTCTTGCAATAAAAAAGGGACGCCTCCTGATAAGTATGGTGGGCATCCAAAACACCAAGGATTTCATTATAGAAATCAAAAGAAAAAGGGTGAGAGGCATGGGAGGATGAGGCACCAAATTCCTTGGTGTAGTTCCTCTCTTTTGGACATCAAACTTTGATGTCTTGATGAAGACAAGGTATGAGAAGATTGTCTTCTCTTGTATTCTTTTATGTTTCTCTCTTTCTATTTTATTTATGATTTTATATGATAAAATTTTGAGAGAGAGAAAAAGTGAGATGGTGAGGAGATTCGTGCTTCAAGGTGTTGGAGCATAGTGATCATCATTGGACATGATCTGATCATGTCCTGATGAGAGAAGAAGAAGAGAACGTCTTCTCTTAGGGTTTCTTGGAGAATCCTTCTTCTTCAATTTTTATAAAAATTTTATATGAATAAAATAAAAAATCTTAGATCTAAAAACATAGAAAAAATTTTAGAGGATAATGTCTCCTCTTGTTCTAGCATAGAGATGTTTTCAGGACATCAACCATTGATGTCCTGAAGGAGAATATTTATCTTCTCTTAGGATTTATTTTTTTTTTATTTTAATTTTTAATTTATAGAAGATCTAAGGTTTGGATTCCTCCCTTATTCCTCCTCATGTTCTTCATCTTTTGGAGTGTCCAAGAGATCTGAAGAACATGTATTTGATTAACCATCAGGAGGGATCCGTGAGAAGCTAGCACTTCGAGCAGATCTTCATTCGATGAACCTCCGATCTGTGTTGCAGGTTCGTGTGGATCATTTGTAGAGGTCGAACGTGTGTGCAGCTCTAAAAGCAACAATAAAAATCAACCATAGTGTTCTCAACCTACGTAAAGGTAAAAGATCTGATCTCTTGGTAACCTAGATATGATCTAGGACTAGATCTAGAATTATTCTAGATGTAGGTATTGATATGATCAATACCACTTATGATTAATTTAATTTTAAATTTATATTTGCACATAGATCTTGATGTAGGGTTTTATAATTTGATTACATGCTTTTATAGATTAAATAGTTTAATCTACATCTTCCGCTGCGTATTATTTAAAAAATATTTTGAAATTTAAGCATGAAACCCTGCATGTTTCCCAACATCGATTGAGTTAAATTGAATTTGACTCATCTAGAAACCCTATATAGCTTTATCCTGGTCTAACTAGAGCTTGTCCAAGTCAGAAAAGTATGGTCCTAATCCATTAGATGGGAATAGAACAATACCTGCCAATTCCCATAACCTTCAGGACAAGACCTGCTATTTTCCTGTTTCTTTCAGACATTGCCCTAGTCTTTGCAAGAAAGAAGAGGGGAGGCATGCACCCCCTATTTTTCATCTAGGGTGCATGCCCCTAGAGGATTTTTCATAGAGAAAATTATGCGCATGCCCCATATTGGCATGCACACATGGGATAAAAAGGAGAGAGTCTAATATGAATGGGACTCTAGGGTTTCTTGATGGGATCAAAGACCTTGGTGCCATCTAAGGAGGAGATTTTGGGCATCTAACCAGACTGGATTAGGTGTGTAAGCATGGCCAATTGGATTAAGATCTAATCAATATGATTGGTTGACGCTGTGTGGCATTGTATAGCATAAAAGGATCTATTTAAACCCTCCTACACCCTAGGCTTTCACAAGTTCTCCATCACCATGCCAAAGTGCTGCCACCCCTTACTCTCTTCCATGCCCCTTCATCTCCCTCCTCTCCCTCTTCTCTATGCCTAAAGGTTGGGCAAAATTCCAGGAAGAAGATCCAAAGCAGTTGGCACAAGGATTCAAGCAAAGAGACGATGGTGTTCGTGAGACGAGCACGCTATCTTCAACTTCTATTTTGAAGGCTCTATAGATCAGATCCAGATATGATCTTTGGAGATTAGATTTAGGAGGAGAAGACATCTAGAACCAGTCTAAGTAGACTCTGGTAGAGGCTAGACACTTGCATGGCTAGATCCAGAACCTTGGGTTATGATAGATCATTGTCAGGATAATAGTTATCCTAAACAGGTAACATTCGATGTTCCAGATTTAATTTTAATTTTTTTTTAATATCAGATCATAAGAATTCAATTTGAAAACTCTCAAATTTGATCAAAATTTATAAAAAATCTTAAAAATTTTTGCTACAGAAGGATCGATCTTGCTGCAGAAAACTAGATTTTTCTTCAACTAGTATCAGAGCTGCATTTACAGTTATTTAGATATACTTTTGATCTAATTTTAATTTTTTTTATGATCTGATATTATTGATTTTAGATGTCACATCAGATGTGATCAAATCTAAAATTAAAAGATTAAAATTTTAAATAATCCTATATGCGATATATGACATGCATGTCTAGACTAGCTTTTATTGTTCTATGCAATAGATAGTCTAGAATAAATTTTTGTTTTGATATGATTAATTAAATTTTTATTCTTTAGATATTATATTAGATATATCAGATCTAAAAATATGCATTTTAGTTTATTTTTTAGGCATGAGATGTATACAAAGCATGCATAGTTAGGTCTGTAATTTTATATATGACATATGTTATAGATCTAATAGTTTTTATAGAGTAATTAAAATTTTTGATTAAGGCATTTTCCTTAGCTGTCTGGTCATAAGAGTAAGAAGGGTTTAAAGATCATTTCTTTTCATTCGATGGGGTGCTCTTATGGCATTAGGGGTGTTGCGGGTTTGTCCTTAATCAGAAATTGAAAACTTACTTTTTTATAAAATCCTAGATCCTGAAATCTTAAAATATTTTATATATATTTTATTGATGAACCCAAATATAATTAAGAATTAAGATTATGAAATCAATTAGGTCTAAAATTTATGAATTTTTAAATCTAATACATCTTCATAAATTTAGGTTCGAGTATGGATATCTCAATTAGGTCTAGCAGTTGATCAAACCAAATCAAGAGTTGGTTAGGTGGGATCGAGAGTGCTTAGAATTGACCAGTCCAATAGGATTTAGTCTGGGTCAAGATTGACTCACAGTAACATGTGGTCAATCAAGTCAAGATCTAATTTGGCTCCATGATTCGAGCCTAGATTGTAGGCTAACCTAATTAGTTCTATTTGATAAATCAGTGTTTAAGGTAAGTTTGGCAGATACGACCAGTAATCTTTAATTGAAAGCTACTCGACCTAAATGTGTTCACGATGAGTTAATGGTATATTCCTCTCACTAATCTCACTTACCTAGCTGATTGGGTCGACCCAATTCTGATTTTAGGTGGCTAATGATTCGAGCTAACCCATGCCACTAGGTTAGTCATAATTGTTATGACTAAGTCAAGTCAAGTTTAAGAGACCTAAATCAAATCTTCCTAAAAAAAATATTAAGTCATAGGTCTTCCACCATTGTAGATGTGTGGGTTCTTTCTAGGGTTGATTATTCTCGACTGATTATAGTGGTTCAGTTGTACCAAAAAAATGCAACCGTGTCTATTAGGCATTGGATGCTATGGGTTGGAGGATGGGTTGGGCTTAATATTTTAGATACGGTGAGGGATCCAATCAGGAATCAAATTTGTGCAAATGGTGTGTCTAACTTAATTAAAGATTGGAGCAATATTTCAGGCATGGTGAGTTTCATAAATTAGAGACTAGGTTTGGATGCACCATGATTAGAGAATCATTGGATAAGAGTTGTCTAATCATTGGTTGACCCATCATCAATAACTATTAAGTGAGGTGGTGAGCCAGTTAGTACAACCACACCACCCACTATAAATCTATGATAGTGGAGATTTTTGCATCTCTACCAAGAAAGTGTTGGAATTCAAGAAAATAGTGGAAGTCTAATTTATTTAAAAATAAAATTTCTAAATAAATTGGTTAAGTCTAATTACAAAGCCTAACTAGAAACTTTGACTCTCTATAGAAAAATGTTTGCATCAAACCCATTAGCCAAAATCCTAGACACCGATAGGTTGACCAGATCCAATTATAAGGATTGGCTTAGAAACAATAAAATTATTTTAGTTTTTGAGATGTTATCTTATGTATTGGACCAAGACCCACCCACTTTACCAGCCCATTCGATCGCAAATCAAAGAGCGCCTATGGAGAAGTGGATGGACGATGATAATAAAGCTAGGTACTGTATGTTAGGCTCAATGTCAGATGAATTATAGTGCCAACATGAAGACATAAGATTGCTTACCAAATATTGGCTCACCTGCAAGAGTTATTTGATAAGCAGAGTCACGCAGTCCGGTATCAAGTCTTTCGAAGACTTTTTAAGGCTTAAATGCATGATGTGCAGTCGATCCAAGATCATTATTTGACAATGATCAAGGATCTAGAGGAGCTTGAGAAGCTTGATGTCATCTTGACAAAGATCTGCAGATTGATGTGATCTTGAAGTCCTTGACTAATGCATTTGGGTAGTTCATCATGAACTTTCGTATGCATAAGCTTTAATGTACCTTGGCTGAACTTATGAATATGCTAGTTACTATTGAGCTTTCTCTAAAAGGTTCAAAGGGCTTAGTACTTGCTACGGAGCAGACTTCTTCCAAGAGAAAGTCTTTTAGAAAGAAGAAGAAATCTATGAAGAAGTAGAAGGTAGAAGGTGGAAATAAGAAAAGGAAGAGTCGAAGAAGAAGATCATAGACAAAGAAAAATATTTTCACTACAATACCGATGGCCATTGGAAGCAAAACTGTCCTTTATACCTGGCCAGCTTAAAAAATAAGAAGGAGGTAGGTCCTTCTAGAGGTATGCTCAAAATTGAATCTAACCTTATGGTTTCTTCTACATCTAGTTTGGTGCTTGACTCTGGTTCTAGTGCTCACTTGTGCACTTTCATGCAGGATCTTAAGGAGAGCAGGAGGTTGAGGGATGGTGAGATGATCCTATGCATCAAAAATGGAGCAAGAATTGCTGCTGTAGCCATGGGAACCTATCCTCTGCGATTACCATCAGGATTATATTTAGTACTTAGAGATTGTTATTTTATGCCTGCAACAAGTAAGAATTTAATTTCTATTTCTTATTTAGTACAGGAAGGTTATGTAATTAGCTTTCTTAAGGACCACTATACTATTCTTTTTGAAAGAAATAAAATTGCAAGTGGTTTCTTAATTAACAGTCTCTATCAGTTGTATGTTGATGTATTTTTGTTAAATATCGAGCAAAATGTGAATGTCGTGGGATCTAAACAATCTAGGAATAGTCTAAATGATAGGTATCTATGGTACTTTTGGCTAGGTCATATAGCTAAAAGTAGGATTAACAAATTGGAGAAATTTGGACTTATGAGTTTATTGACTTTTGAGTCATATCCGATTTGTGAATCATGTCTTCAGGGCAAAATGACCAAGCTTCCTTTCGTAGAACATGGGGAAGGGGCCAAGACCTACTTGCTCTAGTACATATAGATGTGTGTAGTCCATTTGATGTATCGATCAGAGGTAATTATGTCTACTTCATTATCTTTATCGATAATCTGTTGCTGTATAGGTATGTGTATTTAATGTGAGACAAGTTCGAAGCCTTTGAAATTGGACCCTATTAGGTATGTTTAGATCCATGATGAGCTTCACGAATCTTTTTGATTTTTTTTAGGGACATAGTCTAATGACCATAATCTACTTACTAAATTGGGTTTTCTCTAAAATTGTTTTCACTACACCATATTAGATATGGCATGGTAAGAAATCAAGTTTGGATCATCTCAAAATTTAAGGATGTCCAACCTATGTCAAGAAATAGCAGGCGGACAAATTAGAGTCTAGGACATTTAGAGCTCATTTTGTCGAATATCCTAAAGAGTCGTTAGGATATTACTTCTATCTTTCAAAAGATCATAATGTGATTATGAGTCGACACACCATTTTTTTTGAAAAAAAAGTTTATTCAAGATGGTGGCACTGGGAGATACATTAGGGTCGAAGAGAAGATCTCCAAAGAGCAATGAGCTGATGAACCTGAGGAACCCAATCTATCTCAGCCAATCCAAACACAACCTCCTCCAACTCGTAGATCAGGTAGGATTTTCCATCCTTCTAAAAGGTACTTAGATACCACTTTAGAGGATGTAAAGAAAATATTCCTCATAAAAAATGTGATTCATAGTGATGATCCCAAAATCTATGATGAGACAATATCTAATATCAACTTTAAGAAATAGTTAGAGGCAATGAAGTTAGAGATTGACTCAATGCACTCGAATCAAGTCTGAACCTTGGTAGATCCACTTGAAGGTATTGTACCTATTGGGTGTAAATGGATTTTCAAGAAAAAGATAGGTGCCGATGGAAATATAGAGACATTCAAAGCTAGGCTCATAGCAAAAGGGTATAGTAGCATGAAGGCATTGACTATCAAGAGATCTTTCCACTAGTAGCCTAGCCATGTTCTAGAGAGAAACGTATTTGCACACTATTTGATTACGAAATATAGCAGATGGACATGAAAATGGCATTCCTAAATAGATATCTTGAAGAAGATATTTATATGGAATAACCGCTTGATTTCACATCCAATGATGATGATTACAAGGTTTGCAAACTATAAAGATCCATATATGGACTTAAGCAAGCATTTCGGAGTTGGAATGCTCATTTTAACGATGTGATCAAATTATTTGATTTCATCAAAAATAAGGAGCCATGTATTTTCAAAAATATCGATGCGAGCACTATTATCTTCCTCATACCGTATATGGATGACATCCTCCTTATTGAGAATTATTGGCTGTAAACCCTTTTCCTACCGAAGTCCAATAGGAGGTCGAGCCTTCAGATGACTTCATCCGATGAAGGCAACCATGCCTGATCCCGATCGGTGAAGAATTTACGCTCAGGCATCAAAACTGCAAACCTCCAATTTGAATTTATCGGTCGATCTTCTTCATTCAGATTTCTAGCTCCTTCGAGTATCCCCAGAACCTGTAGGGCATTATAGATTTCACTCGGATGAACTTGAACAATGATGATAGCCCCTAGGCAGCTGAGTAATAGGTCTAATTATGGCTTGGTTTGGCAAACCTTAGCACTCTTTGAATCTCTCCCCAACAAAAAGCCATCCAAGCTATTCGATATTAAATCGACATCAGATTAATGGAACTCCCCTCCTGACGAACTCCCATAATATACTAAGAGTAGCAGACCTCAGGATTCCTGCATCAAGAACTCTGAACACGCAGGCAAAAGAACCTCATCTCCTTTATATCAGCCTTCAGACGACCTCGAAGGCAGCCAAGCTTTGAATGAATAAATAAACAGACCCTCTCCAAGCAAATCCCCTTCCACTCCTTCCAGGTAAATTCACCCTAGTCGACATCCTCCCCATTGATCTCCTCCCTAACACCAGCTAATTTCTTTCCCATCAAACCCCATCCATCCAAACTTCTTACATCAGCTAGGAGGGGATCCGTTGATATGTATTTGCTTCTTTAGTGGACCTCCTTCTAGGATTCTCTAATAGGATTATTTTCAAAGTTCTTCTCCTTCAGTCGGACTTCTCCTTCCAGTAAAGCTACTCTCGGATTCTTCTCTAGCAGACTTTCTTTAAGATTTCTTCAGTTGCAGAGCTTCCAAATCTCTTCCAGTCGAACTTCCTGTAGTCACCCAGAAGGATCTCCTCGCCTATGCAAATTTGATTCTATACACAGCATGAACCAACTCGCACACAGACTACCTTAGGGGAGTCTGAATTCCTTTGGGGTTGATATAACTCAAAGTTCTTCACCGAGCGATGTTTACTCCTTTGAACCTCAACTATTAAATCCCAACGAACTGGCACATCACGACAACAGACACTACTCTCCATAATAAACTCCGAAAGGCCCCGAGCGATCCGCTATCAGATGGTTACGACTGTCGCTCTCAGTTTGTTACAGGCTCTGCCTATAGAAGGAATCCTCCAGATACATTTCTCTCTAGAGCTCTCTTCTTCTTTTTCAAACTCTGCTACTTTTTTTTCTGAGCATTCCATTTCTATTGGCCAGAAGAGCGGACTTGATCGTTGGAGGATCCTATCGGAGCCACCACCCCCGACTTTGGTTAGGACATGCCTTGCAGGTTCTCGATGGCGACCTCATCTTCTCTAGCTCTAGCTCGATTCTGACATCAACCAAATTCTGCACCAACAAGATTGGTGCTAGAGAAAGGGACATTGAGTCCTTATTCTAACAGGAGTGCCCAGTCGATCTTGATCCTTTTCTTCTTTTAACTCTTCAAGATCCATCGAGATCCATCTTTGTTCAATCTTTTCAGCCTAGAAATGCCTCCAAAGAAGACAACCACCCGACAATCCACTACTTTTAGTGCCAAATCTAAGCCAAATTCGCCCATCCCTACTCCATCACCAGCACCTCGCCCCCCTTCGATGGCCACGATGGATTCAGAGCAGTTCAACCTATTGATATAGTAGGTTCGAGGCCTCATTGAAATGGTGCTGGCCATGCAGCAACTCTTGATGGTGGCTCCATCAAAAAACCCCCTATTAGGGTGTCAAGTACCGATCCTAAGGATGCATACTTAGGCCAGCAGACCCATCACTCCTTGGAAGGGAAAAAAGAGAGGTGAAGATCCCTATTGAGATCATAATTCCACTCCAAAAGAAATCTTTTCCATCTACAGCCAGAAGCCTTCCTGGATCTACAATAGAGATGATGTTCTTAATAAAAAATTACAAAAAATGGACCAATGGATTGAGAAACTCCACCATGTCGTTCTAGCTCACCATGACGACATCCATATCGATCCTCCCTTCTTTGCTTGAATTATGCAAGCGCCTATCCCACCAAACTTCAAGCTTCCTCAATTTGATAGCTACCATGGAGCCTTTGATTCAGTCGATCACCTGAAGGCCTTCCAGATCATGATGCTGCTCCATGGTGTGCTAGATGCCATCTTGTGCTGAGCTTTCCCATCAACCTTGAAGAAAGCAGCAAGAAACTGGTACTTGATATAGAAGCCAAGTATAATCTTCTCTTTTGACTAGATGAGCCATCAGTTTGCTGTTCATTTTGTTAGTAGCCGACATCCCAGGCGAGGTTTGGACTTGCTCATCAACATCAAGCAAAGAAAGGAAGAGTCAATCCGAGCTTACATCAATCGCTTTAATGCTACTGCCCTTGAGGTTCAAAATCTGGACTAGTCCATTGCCATGGCCGCACTGAAGGGTGGCCTTCAAAAGAATGATCTATTATTTTTTTTGAAGAAGAAGTACCTCAGAAATTTTATCGATCTGCTAGCTTGAGCTGAAGGATATGTCTGAGCTGAGGAAGCCTTCAAGTTGAAGGATGAGGAAGCCATAAGAGAATGGTAGGCGGGCGAATCTAGCAAGCCCATAGTTGAAGAAAAGTCAAATAAAGTTCGACCATGCTCCCAGACTCCTCTCGAGTGCAAGCAAGCCTGAACTACTCCTCGAGCTCATCACCAAAGAAGCCCTGATAGAAGGGCGCAAAGAAGTTCTCCCCCTAGAAGATTTCATAACTATGCCTCCCTCAATGCTCCAAAAATATAAGTACTGATGAAGATCAAGAAGCAATTACCAAGACCAGAGAGGATGCGCACTCGTCTTGCCAAGGTGAGATGGTGAGCCAGTTAGTGCAACCGCACCATCCACTAAAAATCTATGATCGTAGAGATTTTTGCATCTCTAACAAAAAAGTATAGGAATTTGAGAAAATAGTGAAAGTCTAATTTATTTAAAAATAAAATTCCTAAACAAATTGATTAAGTCTAAGGTAAGTTTGGTAGATACGATCGACTGATTTTTAATTGGGAGCTACTTAACTTGAATGCATTCTTATCGAGTTAATGGCATATCCCTTCCATCGGTCTCACTTACTTGGCCATATTTGTTGGCTCAGTCCTGATCTGAGGTGGCTAATAATCTGACCTAACACATGTCACTAGGTTAGTCATAATGGTTATGACTATGTCAAGTCTAGTTTAATGAGACCTAAATCAAATCTTCCTAAGAAAAGGTTAAGTCTAAGGTCTTCCACCATTGTAGATGTGCGGGCTCTTCTCGGGGTTGATTGTTCTCGACTAGTTATAGTGATTTAGTTGCACCAAAAAGATATTACCATATCTATTAGGCATTGGATGCTATGGGCTAGAGGATGGATTGGGCTCAATATTTTGTATATGGTGAGAGACTCAATTAGAAATCTAATTTATGCAAATGGTGGATTTGACTTAACTAAGGAGTGGATCAATATTCTAGGCATGGTGAGATTCATAAATTAGAGGCCAAGTTTGGGTGCACCATGATTAGAGAATCATTGAACAAGAGTTGTTCACCCATTGGCTAACCCATCATCAATAACTGTTAGGTGAGGTGATGAGTCAGTTGGTGGGACCACACCACCCACTAGAAATCATTAATTGTAAAGATTTTTGCATCTCTACAGAAGGAGTGTAGGGATTCGAAAAAATAGTAGGAGCTAATTTATTTAAAAATAAAATTTTTAAATAAATTGGTCAAGTCTTAATTACAATATCTAACTAAAAAGTATGACTTTCTATAGAAAAATATCTGCTTCCAATCCACTAGCACGTATTCTGAACACCTATAGACTGATCGGATCCAATTATAAGGATTGGCTTCGAAACTTCAAAATTATTTTGGGTTCCAAGAAGTTAACTCATGTATTGAACCAGGACCTTCCCACCTTATCAGCTCGTCCATCCATTGAACGGGGAGCATCTCTTGACAAGTAGATGGACGAAGATAATAATGCTAGATATTACATGTTGGGCTCGATGTCTGATGAGCTTTAGCACCAACATGAAGATATCAGGACTGCCTACCAAATGTTGGCTCACCTACAAGAAATGTTTGATGAACAGAGTCACACGGTCAAGTATCAAGTCACTAAATGACTAAAGGCTAAAATGTGTGATGGACAGTCAGTCCAAGATTATTATCTGATGATGATAAAGGACTTGAAAGAGCTTAAGATGCTCAGAATGAAGTTGGATCTAGATCTGTAGAATAATATAATTCTACAATCTTTGACTGATGCAGATGGGCAGTTCATCATGAACTACCATATGTGTAAATTTCAAAATTTTCTAGTCGAGCTTATGAACATGCTGGTTACTGTTGAGCTTTCTATGAAAGATTCTAAAGGCTCAGTGCTTGCTACAGAATGGACTTCTTCTAAGAAAAAGTCTTTTGGAAAGAAGAAGAAGTCTATGAAAAGGCAAATGATGGAAGAAGGAAAGAAGAAAAAGATAGAGCTAAAGAAGAAGGCCGTTGATAAAGAAAAGTATTTCTATTACAACATTGATGGCCACTAAAAGCGAAACTGCCCTACTTACCTAGCCACCCTGAAGAATAAGGAGGTAGGTCCTTCTAGAGGTATGCTCATTATTGAGTCTAACCTTATGATTTTTTCTGCATCCAGTTGGATGCTTGACACTAGTTCTAGTACCCATTTGTGCACTTCTATGTAGGGTCTTGAGGATAGCAGAAGGTTGAGGGATGGTGAGATGATCCTACGCATCGAAAATGGAGCAAGAATTACTGCTATGGCCAAGGGAACATACCCTCTTCGACTACCATCTAGTTTAGACTTAGTATTAAAAGATTGTTATTATGTGTCTGCAGCAAGCAAGAATTTGATTTCTATTTCATGCCTAGCACTAGAAGGCTATGTAATTAGTTTTCTTAAGAACTATTGTAATATTCTTTATGAAAGAAATAAAATTGTAAGTGGTTTCCTTATTAACGATTTTTACCAGTTACATATTGATGTATCTATTTTTAATATCGAGCAAAATGTGAATGCCATGAAACGACCTAGGGATAGTCCAAATGATAGGTATCTATGGCACCTAAGACTAGGTCATATAGCAGAAGATAGGGTTAACAAATTAAAGAAAATCGGACTATTGAGTTCGTTGACTTCCAAGTCATATTCAATTTATGAATCTTATCTTCATGACAAAATAACTAAGCTCCCTTTTATAGGACATGGAGAAAGGGCCACGGATCTTCTTGTCCTAGTATATACTGATGTGTATAGCCCATTTGATGTGCTGGTTAGAGGAAACTTTGTCTACTTCATAATCTTCATTGATGATTTATCTAGGTATGGGTATGTGTATCTTATGAGGCACAAGTTTGAAGCTTTTGAAAAATTCAAGAAATTCAGACATGAAGTAGAGAAGCAAACTAAAAAACCCATTAAGGTTCTTTAATCAGATTGAGGAGGTGAATACCTTAGTCGGAAATTCCTAGACTATCTCAAGAAAAATGGCATAATCTCTTAATGAACTCCACTTGAAACAACTCAACTCAACGAAATTTCAGAATGGAGGAATCAAACCCTATTGGATATTATCCGATTCATGATGAGCTTCATAGACCTTCCTGATTTTCTTTGGGGACATAGTTTGTTAACTGCAATATACTTACTGAATAGGGTTCCTTCTAACCATTCCTACCACATCGTATGAGATATGACATGGTAAGAAACCAAGTCTGAGTCATCTCAAAATTTAGGATTGTCCGACTCATGTCAAAAGACAGCAAATGGATAAGTTAGACTATAGGTCCTTTAGAGCTTGATTTATAGGATATCCTAAAGAATCATTAGGATATTATTTCTACATTCCAGAAGATCATAATGTGATTGTGAGTCGATATGCCATCTTCCTTGAAAAATAGTTTATTCAAGATAGCAGCATTGAAAAGCAGATCAAGCTTAAGGAGAAGGTCTCATAAGAGCAACGAGCTAAGGACCAAATGGAACCAAATCAGGTGGAGCCAATTCAATCACTACCTCCACCTCATAGATTGAAAAGTATTTTTCATCCCCTTGAGAGGTACTTAGGTACCATTTCAGAGAAAGTAGAAAAAATATTCCTCTTAGGTAATGGGGTTCATGGTGATGATCCTAAAATCTATGATTAGGCGATATCGGATATCGACTCCAAGAAATGGTTAGAGGCAATGAAGTCAGAAATTGACTCGATGCACTCAAACCAAGTCTGAACCTTGGTAGATCCACCAGAAGGTATAGTATCTATTGGGTGTAAATGGATCTACAAGCAAAAGATTGGTGCAGAAGAGAATGTGGAGACATTCAAAGCTAGATTAGTGGCAAAAGGGTATAGTCAATGCGAAGGCATTGACTATCAGGATACCTTTTCGTCAGTAGCTATGCTGAAATTCATCCGCACATAGCTTGCTATTGCAGCCTATTTTGATTATGAAATATGGCAAATGGATATGAAAATAGCATTCTTAAATGGATATCTTGAGGAAGATATCTATATGGAATAGCCGCTAGGTTTCACATCCAGTGATACTGATCACAAGGTATGCAAGCTGCAAAGGTCCATATATGGACTTAAGCAAGCATCTCGGAGCTGGAATACTCATTTTAATGATGTGATCAAATTATTTGGTTTCATCAAAAATGAGGAGGAACCATGTGTCTTCAAAAAGGTCAGTGGGAGTGCTGTTGTCTTCCTCGTATTGTACGTGGATGACATCCTCCTTATTGGGAATGATATTCCCATGTTGACCATAGTTAAAATATGGTTATCCAAAGAATTCTCCATGAAAGACCTAGGAGAAGCATCCTTTATTCTAGGAATTAAGGTCTATAGAGATAGACCGAATAGGATGCTAGGACTTTCACAGAAGATGTACATAGAGGAAGTGCTAAAGAGGTTTAGCATGGAAAACTCTAAGAGGGATTTGGTATCCTTCAAACATGGTATTCATCTCTCCAAGAAAATGTGCCCTAGCACACCTGAGGAGATAGGATGCATGAGCAAGATCCCTTATGCTTCAATAATAGAAAGCCTCATGTATGCCATGTTATGTACGTGACCTGATATAGCCCATGCTGTGAGTGTCACGGGCAGATATTAATCAAATCCAGGTGAAGAACACTAGACTTCTGTGAAATGTATCCTTAAGTACTTGAGAAGAACTAAGGATATATTATTGATTTTTGGTAATGGAGAACTCTAAGTCTAGGGGTATACAGACTCAGATTTTATATTGATATAGATGATCAAAAGTCGACATCTGGGAGTCTATTTGTGTGTAATGGTGGTGCTATCAGTTGGAAGAGTTCCAAGCAGACAGTGATACCAGATTCGACCATGGAAGCAGAATACATCACTACGTTAGAAGCTGCAAAGGAGGCATTTCGGTACAAAAAATTTGCCATAGAGATCGGAGTGATACCATCAGATGCCATTCCTCTTTACTGTGACAACAATGGCACCATAGCTCTTGCTAAGGAGTCGAGGTCTCACCAAAAATCTAAGCACATCGAGCAGTGATACCAATTCATCCGTGATTACCTCGAGAAGGGTTACGTCGAGGTCAAGAGAGTCGACTCTGCAGACAATACGGTAGACCCACTCACAAAGTCGTTGGGCCAGCAAAAGATCGAAGCCCACCTTGAGAAGATGGGACTTAAATTTATAGCTAATTGACTTTAGGTCAAGTGGAAGTTTGTTAGATATGTGTACCCTAGAAGCCAGAATTGGCTGAAATTTATTGTACACTTCTAAGGACAAAATTATAATTTTGACTATAAATAATAAAATGAGTTATTTTCTATCATAATGTATATTTAGTGTCTGTGATACATCCCTTGAGTTAATGATAATGATAATTCTTATTTTCAAGAGTTGAAAATTTATGACATGAATTTTCGTTATTAACTCATAAAATGCTCCTAATCGTAGGATCATCATGAGGATGGTGATTGATTCGAAAGGTTTTTGTATAATCACTTCTTTATAGTAGATGAGTCTTGAGTCTATGGTGTAGAGACACCAGAGCAAGAGTATAGGTACTCGTTAGAGAACGAGGGCATTGAGTGTGACCACCTCGAGCAATCATAAGAAAGTCTACCTTCTCGTCGATGATTGGCTCGAAGTTGCAGTGGTGTGTCTGGTTCATTGACTTGAGGTGTATCGATAGTTCATCTTGAGGGTGTTATAGTTTGACTATACCTTGACTCGATCTTCTAGCCATTCGAAATCTTGAGGTGTATGTTGGCTATAGCATGTTCATTGTAGGAATTGGATTGCATCAAGAGGGAATCTATCTACCTCGGTAGATGAGGAGTAGCCCTATGATGATCATGAGAATCAAGTCCATAAGCCTATGGCCATGGCAGAGTAAAATAATAGAAAGAGTTTCTATTAAGGGTTTCATATTGGACTTGAATCAAATGATTAAATCATCTGATAGAAATTAGGATTTGATGAGTTCACCTTAACCCTAATCTGATCGAGGCTCAAGATGGAAGAACTTAATCACACATGTAATTGCACCAAGAGGTTCACTTTCAATTTTGATGGGTTGCCAGCATATACTGTTAGGTGTCACTAGTAGATTTTGGAAGCAATTAGAATAATTTGGATGATCGATCATTCTAGTTGTCTGAATCAGAAAAGTTGTCGATGATAGAGATCACGACATATCCCATTACTATACAAAATTGAACCTAACTGGGTCACACAAATAAGGGTTTAGATCTGGATATCATCAATTAGACTAATCCAGTTTAATTGATTTGAATTAGATTCAATTAGGTTTAAGGAAATAATGCTAGCACACAATTGAGCCTAATATTCTTCTTCTACAATCATCAAAACTTATCTCGACTGAGCCAAATATGTTTGGGCTCACTTAAGTACCTTTACTTGATCTGACTGGAGCTTGTCTAGGTTAGAAAAGGGTTATCTTAATTTATGAGATAAATTTGAGATAACATCTTGCATTTTTCGTCACCTGCTAGTTCTTGTCTTTTGACTTTGGTCAAATATTGACCTTTGACACTTAGACACCTGCCCATATGTCATGCACCCATAGGAGAGCAGATAGGGCTTGTCCTCTTGCTAGAAAGAGGAAAGGAGGGGGCACATGCCTAGGGAGGTGTGCGCCCAAGGATAGGGATGCTTGGAGTCTTATATAGATGGGACTCTAGGTTGCTTCGTGAAATCAAACTAGGTGGTGCCAAAGGACTCTACTTTGATCAGTTTGGCACCACCTAAGGGTGTTGGAGAGGGGCTCTCATTTGATTGGATGAGATGATATCATTCCATCAATTAGATTTAGATCTAATTGTACGAAGAAACATGATTGGTCGGGATGATGTAGCAGGGTCCATATAAACCCTATCTGTGCCTAGGTTTAGAGAGGTTCTCCCTTTGCCCATGCCACATTGCTCTCTCCCTCTCTCCTCCATGCCTTCCTTAGATCCTCTCTTTCCTCTCCATGCCCAAGGGCTTTGGGCTTCAGTTTGTTGCGATCTAGGCAAGAAAAAGATGACAAGAAAGGAAGAAGGCAGCACTGCTGTAAGAGACGACATCGAATCTTCAAAAGCTATTTTGAAGACCTTCAAGATCAGATCCAGATCTGATCTTTGGAGGATAGATCGAGAAGGAGGAGATATCAAAATCCTGCTTGAGTGGATATCGGTAGAGACCAAGTGATTGTATGGCTATATCCAGAACCTCAGGCAATCAGCAGGATCATCACAGGATAATTAGATTACCCAAGAACTAGTTATAAATTAAATTTGATTTAATTTAATTTAATTTATTTTATTACATCCATCAAATCAAATCTAAAAAGTACCAAATCTGATTTAGATCTAAGAAAAATTTTTTTGAAATATTTTTCTTGATCAAATCAAATCTGAACGAATCTGACCCAGAAAATAGATTTTTGTCTTCAACGATTGCACAACAAACTATAATATTTTAGTTAAGTTGGACCCTTCATTTCAATACAGTTAAATTTGAATATTATGGCCTATATGGTTACACAATAAAGCAGTATATCGAAAATATTATATGCATCTTAATGCATCAGGATAATATTATGTTAGTCCCCATAATAGGTCTTGTGGTCACATAATAAACCTAATATGGTTTGTGACATAATAATGACCTAGCATGAAGAAAGGTCTTGATGTAGTGAATATAATACTAAGCATCCCAATCAAGTATTAAATTAGTCTAATTGGCCAGGTAAGTGAGAGAGAGGTGGGGGTTCTCCTGTTACTTTTCTTAGACACCAATAAATTAGCCAGATCAGATAATAGAATCAATTAAAAACTACATTCTCTTTATCAATTATGAACCACTTTCCTAGACACTGATCAATCAATTATACATCCAGACTAGTTCTACTATTGGTTAATTGCACTACTAATAAATATAATTATAAAGAGGGATTTAACTAGTCTCAATGCACATTCTGGATAAATAGCTCAAATATAATAATCATACCATCTCATATGAAGCATTTGCATGTATTAATCATATCAAACAAGACAAATCATAAGCATTCATATTAACAAACTAACACACATATTGGAGTCCATCATTCTAGGACAACAATCTACCACATAGCAGACATGCACCACTATGCCAGGACAATCTTATAGAATGAGGTAAATCATAATCTAATTAAAAATAATTAAATATGATCATATCATATTTACCAACATGCTATAAAACATTAAGCATAACAATATATGATTTAACCTAATAAGGGTTGCTCTGATACTAATGTAGGGTTTGGTGACCAAGACGGAAGCATGGATTTCAAAGTAATTTATAAAGAAATCTGAATGTCAAACCCTAACCTAGGATCTTCTTATTAAATTTAAATTATATAACATATATCTATAACATAAACTTAGGGTATAGAATTATAATTGGATTGCTAAACCTTGATTCATGTCAGAATTCTAGTAGAGATCCGATAAGGGTTCTGTTGTTCCTATGGCTACTCAGAGCCACAATCGTAGATCCGATCTCTTGCGTGAACCTGGGTGTTAATCCAGCAAACTGAAGAAGATCTAAGAAAGATGAGAGAAGCTAGGGCTTTGGTGTTGAAACCAAAGAGAAAGAGAGAGGACAGAGTTAGGAAGAAAAGCTCAATTGTATTCCAATCTTTTTATAAAAATTACAATATCCTAATTTATATATCCTAGAGATTCTATATGAATCCTAATAAATCTCAGCTCAAAAACTCCCCTAGGCTAACCCAACCCATACATGAATTAGCCCCCTTAAGACCTCTTGAACTAGGCCTTAAGAACCCTAAGATCAACCCAAACCCTAGCCCAAAATAGACCCTTGTGTAACTCTGCCTGTGCACTGAGCTGGCTAAGTTCCACTGAGTCGGCTCAGTATGAAACTGAGCTAGCCTAGTCCTATGCCGTGCTAGCAGTTCCAAATGCGCAACTCTCTATTTTGCCTATGCTCTAAGACTTAGCCGACCAAGTTTTGGATTGAACTGGCTAACCTGTAGAAAATTCTTTTCCATAGCCTTCAAGCTCCGACATTGGTTCCTTGCTCCATCTTGTATCTTAAGTCTCCGAAGCACTAACCAAGCCCCTTGAGGCCCTCAATATCTGAACCTCAGGCCCATGAAGAGCTACATGCCGCCTCTACCCTAGGATAACTCCTGTCCTAGCCCTAGGACCACACCTATCCTAGCCTCCCTGGAGCCCTCACCCTGTTTGCGTCTGTGGCTTACCAAGGCTTGGGAGCACCACACCACCTACAATCTCCACCTTGGTGCGCCAAAGCCTTGGCACACCTGGCAACATCTTCCTGCATGATCCTGCTATCCCTATATGTCTTGATAGACCCTCATTCTCACATTGCCACTGTCATTCTTCTTCAGCTGCTGAGCTCCCTTTGAGGCCTTCAAGATGACCGCCTCCACCACTGAAGTCCTTGGCTTGTTCCTCTGCACCATCTTTAGAATTATAGGTATCTTTCTGCTTGGTAGCTGCATCACTTATCCTAGACTTTCCTAAAGATCAAGCAACATTTCTTTACCGACACTCGCCGCATATCTTGATGCTCCACCTGACACTGTCCCCTTAGAGCTACGCCTATCTCCCTGCACAATACTCACCATCCAGATCTGTACAGCCCCAACACTAGTGCCGGGATATAGGTCTTTCCTCTGCACCCCTTTACTTTGAACCCGTGTCACAGCTTCCTCCACCCATGAAGCCACCTCTGCCCGGTGCTCCACCTGGAGCTAAAGTCCCCCTGATGCTGTAGAAGTTGACTCTATCTTCGAGTCCCCTGAGGCCAATCACCCAACGCTGCACTACTGGGCTTGCTGCTGTGCCTTGAACACCGTCGCTGCCCCTTCGGACCCTCTATACTCCACAGACCTATTTGAAACTCTCTTAGATACACCACATCCTATGGACTCCTCCGAGACCACCAAGATTTCATCCGAATCTTTATTTTTAGCGACTGTACTAATAGAATCCGAGCTTTTTCCTCCCTTACACTTCTTCGAAAATGGACACTCTCACTTAAAGTGCCCTACTTCTCCACACTTGAAGCATCTCTTGGACCCCTTGCTACCCCTCTGTTCGCCCTTCTTCTTTCCTTTCCTATGCATCTCTGAAACCACAAGACTCTCCTGAGAGACCTCCCTCTTCGTCATCCATTCCAACTACTCGTTGGACCTGAGCATTGATATGATCTCCTCGTACACTAGTGTCTCCTTACCATATAGCAAAGTTGTCACCAATAGATCGAAGTTCCCAAGTAGCGAACACAACAACAATAGACTCTTATCTGAAGGGAAATCCTGATTTTTTGGATCAGGTTCGTTCAGATCTGATAAGATCAAGAGATAAATTTCAAAAATTTTTTCTTTGATCCTAATCAGATCTGAGATATTTTAGATCTGATTATTATTATTTTAGAAATAAAATAAAATCTAGATAAATTAAATCAAATTTAATTTATCTTGATATGGGTAATCCTATTACCCATTGATGATCCTGTATGCAGCGAAAGGTTCTGGATCTAGCCACGTAAGTGCCTGACCTCTATCGGTATCCACTCGGGCGAGATCTGGAGATCCTCTTCTTCTCTATCACATCTCCAAAAATTAGATCTGAATCTGATCTAGAGGATCTTCAAAACTCCTTTTGAAGATCAGCAGTGTGGTAGGAACGATTTTAGAGGAAACTCTATTTAGTAGATAAATTGAAGTTAACAATGAATGTCCCCAAAGAAAATCAGGGAGGTCTGTGAAGCTCATCATGGAACGAACCATATCCAATAGGGTCCAATTTCTCCATTCTGAAATCCTGTTGAGTTGAGGTGTTTCTGGTGGATTCCATTTAGCGACTATGCCATTTTTCTTTATATAGTCTAGGAATTTTCGGCTAAAGTATTCACCTCCTTGATTTGATCGAAGAACCTTAATGGGTTTTCCAGTTTGTTTTTCTACTTCATGTCTGAATTCTTTGAACTTTTCAAAAGCTTCAGACTTGTGTCTCATAAGATACACATACCCATACCTAGACAGATCATCGGTAAAGGTAATGAAGTAGACAAAATTGCCTCTAGCCGGCACATCAAATGGGCCGCACACATCAGTATGTACTAGGGCAAGGAGATCTGTGGCCCTCTCCCCATGTCCAACAAAAGGGAGTTTAGTCATTTTGCCTTGAAGACAAGATTCACAAGTTGGATATGACTCGAAAGTCAATGGACTCAATAGCCCATTTTTCTCCAATTTGTTGATCCTATCTTCTGCTATATGACCTAATCTCAGGTGCCATAGATATCTGTCATTTGGACTATCCCTAGGTCGTTTGGCATTCACGTTTTGCTCGATAGTTAGAACAGGTACATCAATATGTAGCTGATAAAGACCATTAATAAGGAAAACCATTTGCAATTTTATTTCTTTCATAAAGAATGTTACAATGGTCCTTAAAGAAGGTAATCACATAGCCTTCTTGTGCTAAGCATGAAACAGAAATCAAATTCCTGCTAGCTGCAGGCACATAATAACAGTCTTTTCAAAACTAAGTCTAAACCAGATGGTAATCGAAGAGGGTATGTTCCCACGGCTACTGCAGCAACTCTTGCTCCATTACCGATGCGTAGGATCATGTCTCCATCCCTCAGCCTCCTGCTATCCTCAAAGACCCTGCATATGGAAGTGCACAGATGAGCACTAGAACCAGAGTCAAGCACCCAACTGGATGCAGAAGAAACCGTAAGGTTAGACTCAATAACGAGCATACCTCCAGAAGGACCTTCCTTCTTGTTCTTCAGGGTGGCCAGGTAAGTAGGGCAGTTCCGCTTCCAATGGCCGTCGCTGTTGCAATGGAAACACTTTCCTTTGACATCGGCCTTTTTCTTCGGCTCTGCCTTCTTCTTCTTTGATCCTTCCACCTTCTGCTTTTTCACAGACTTTTTTTTCTTTCCATAAGACTTTCTTTTGGAAGAAGTCCGTTCCATAGCAAGAACTGAGCCTTTAGAACCTTTCATAGAAAGCTCAGCGGTAACCAGCATATTCATTAATTCGGCCAAGGAATTTTGAAGTTTATGCATGTGGTAATTCATGATGAATTGCCCATATGCATCAGTCAAGGATTGCAGAATAATATCATTCTGCAGATCCAAGTCTAACTTCACACCGAGCTTCTCAAGCTCTTCCATGTCCTTGATCATTGTCAGACAGTGATCTTGGACTGACTGCCCATCATGCATCTTAGCCTTAAAAAGTCATTTCGTGACTTGATATTTGGCTGCGCGACTCTGTTCACCAAACATCTCCTGCAGGTGAGCCAACATTTGGCGAGCAGTCCCCGATATCTTCATGTTGGCGCTGGAGCTCATCAGACATCGAGCCCAACATGTAATATCTGGCCTTATTATCTTCGTCTATCCATTTTTTCAGAGACGCTCTCTGTTCAATAGATGGACGGGCTGGTAAGGTGGGAGGGTCCTGGTCCAAGTACATGGGTTAACTTCTCGAAAATCCAAAACTAATTTTGTAGTTCCTGAGCCAATCTTTATAATTGGGTCCAGTCAGTCTATGTGTGTCCAGGATACGTGCCAATGGGTTGGACGCAGACATTTTTCCTGTAGAGAGTCAAAGATTCTAGTTAGATACTGTAATTTATGACTTGACCAATTTATTTAAAAATTTTATTTTTAAACAAATTAGCTTCCACTATTTTCTCGGATCCCTACACTCCCTCTGTAGAGATGCAAAAATCTCCATGATTAATGATTTCTAGTGGGTGGTGCGGTCTCACCAACTGACTCATCACCTCACCTAACAGTTATTGGTGATGGGTTAGCCAATGAGTGAACAACTCTTGTTCAATGATTCTCTAATCATGGTGCACCCAAACTTGGTCTCTAATTCATGAATCTCACCGTATCCGGAAATATTGATCCACTCCTTAGTTAAGTCAGACCCACCATTTGCATAGACTGGGTTCCTAATTGAGTCTCTCACCGTATCCAAAATATTGAGCCCAACTCATCCTCCAGCCCATAGCATCCAATGCCTAATAGACATGGTTGCATCTTTTCGGTGCAACTGAGCCACTGTATCCAGCCGAGAACAATCAACCCCGGGAAGGGCCCGCACATCTACAATGGTGGAAGACCTCAGACTTAATCTTTTCTTAGGGAGAATTGATTCAGGTCTCATTAAACTAGACTTTGTCATAGTCATAACAATTATGACTAACCTAGTGGCATGGGTTAGCTCGGATTATTGACCACCTCAGATCAGAACTGTGTCAACAGATATGGCCAGGTAAGTGAGATCGGTGGAAGGAATATGCCATTAACTCGTACAAGAACGCATTCAGGTCGAGTAGCTTCCAATTAAAAACCAGTCGGTCGTATGTGCCAAACTTACCTTAGACACCAAATTGTTGAGTCAGAACCAATTGGGTTAGCCTACAATCCAGACTCTAACCTCTGAGCCTAATTAGGTCTTGCTTGATCGTGACTCGATCTTGACCCAGACTTAATCCTATTAGGCTGGTCAATTTAAGCATTGTTGATCCCATCTAACCAACTCTTGATTCGGTTTGATCAACCGCTTAGACCTAATTGAGCTACCCAAGCCCGAACCCAGTATTATGAATATGTCTTAGATCTAAAATTCTCAATTTTAGACCTAATTAATATTCCATAATCTTAATTTTTAATTAAGTAGGGTTCATAAAATAAAATATGCACAATAAATCCTAGGGTTTCAGGATCTAGGATTTTGCAGAAAGTAAGTTTTGGATTTCTGATTAAGGACGAACACGCAGCACCCCTACACATCATAAGAACACCCCATCGAATGGAAAGAGAGGGCCTTTAAACCCTTCTTCATTCTTATGATCGGACGGCCAAGAGGAATGCCTTAATCAGGAACATGCAATACTACAAAATAGTTTTAGATCTATATCATATATCTCATATACAAATCAGATCTAATCATGGCATATTTTGCATACATCTCATGTATCGAATCATGCATATTTTTAGATCTAAATTATCTCATAATAATCTAAAAAATTAGATTTAAATTGATCTAATCAAAATAAATTCTAATCTAGACAATTATGTAGAACTATTCTACAACTAGTCTAGACATGCATCAATCATATCTCATATGATGTTCAAAAATTAAATAATTTTTATTTACTATTTTTTAGATGTTATTATAACCATTATAATATCAAAAAATAGTAAATAAATAGATCTAAAATATGATTTAATCAAATTAAATTGAAAACATGCAAGACTATTCTATAGAACTATTCTATTTTAGAACTAGTCATGCATATTTTCTAATCTTAGATCCAAATCATTTAATTTTAACTTTTTCTAATTTCAGATCTGATCACATCTCATGTGACATCTAAAATTACTTATTTTTTGATTAAAATAAATTTAAAATTAGATCTAAATACTTTTAGAATCTTGGCTCTGATACCAGTTGAAGAGAAATTCTGATTTCCTGGACCAGGTTCATTCAGATCTGATCAGATCAAGAGATAAATTTAAAAAATATTTTTTTTGATCCTAATCAGATTTGAGATATTTTAGATCTAATTATTATTATTTTAGAAATAAAATAAAATCTATATAAATTAAACCAAATTTAATTTACCTTGATATGGGTAATCCTATTACCCATTGATGATCCTATATGCAGCGGAAGGTTCTGGATCTAGCCACGCAAGTGCCTGGCCTCTACCGATATCCACTCAGGCTGGATCTAGAGATCCTCTTCTTCTCTATCACATCTCCAAAAATTAGATCTGGATCTGATCTGGAGGATCTTCAAAACTCCTTTTGAAGATCAGCAGTCGTCCTTTGCAGCAGTGCAGCCTTCTAGTTTTCACTCGCCTTTTCTTTGATCTGGATCGCACCAACCAAGCTCCAAAACTCTTTTGGACATGGAGAGGGGAGGGAGAAGGTGGTTTTGGCATGGAGGAAGAGGGGAGAGGCAGCCTTGGGGCATGGGGTTTGAATTTCTCAAACTTAATTTGAGTTGGGCACAGGGTCTTATTTATAGACTAAGCATGATCCAACTCCTCTTCTTCCCAACCAATCACAACTCTTTATGAAATCAGATCTAAATCTGATTGGTGGGAATAGAGTCCCCTGGATTCCTCCTTAGAGGGTGCCTAAGACCAGTCAAAGTTGGTTCTTAGGAGAACTCTAATTGGAATCCAAAAAGGAGATGGAGTCCCTATCCAACAGGGACTCCTAGGCGCCTCCAACTTGGGCACACGCCAAGGGTGGCGTGCGCCCTCTTCCTTGCCAGGTTCTGGCAGGGGGACAAGCCCCCACCAGCTCTCCAATAGGTGCATGACATGTGGACAAAAGTCAAAGTATCAATGGTCAACATTTGACCAGTCAAAGGTAGACTTTTGACCAAAGTCAAAGAACAAGAAATGGCAGGTGACCAAAAATGGTAGGTAATGTCTTACAAAATAAGACAACCTTTTCTGACTTGGACAACCTCCAGTCAGACCATATGAAGGCCTCTGATTGAGCACAAACTCCTTTGGCTCAGTCAGGACAACTTATTTATGATAGCAAAAGAAGAACGTTAGGTTCAATCGAGTGCTAGCACGATTTCCTTGAACCTAATTGAATCTCATTCAGATCAATTGAACTAGATCAGTTCAATTGATGATCACTAGATTCAAACCCTTGTTTGTGTGACTCAGTTAGGTTCAGTTCTATATGGTAATGGGATATGTCATGATCTCTATCATCGACATCATCGAAACTCCTTTTGATGGATCAGAACTCTTCTGATTCGAACAGCTAGAATGATCGATCATCTAAATCATTCTAATTGCTCCCAAAATCCACCAGTGACACCTAGCAGTATATGGTGGCAACCCATCAGAGCTGAATGCGAACCTCTTGGTGCAGCTACTTGTGTGATTAAGTTCTTCTATCTTGAGCCCCGATCAGATTAGGGTTAAGGTGAACTCGTCAAACCCTAGTTTCTGTCATATGATGTAATCATTCGATTCAAGTCCGATGTGAAAATCTAAATAGAAACTCTTTCTATTATTTCACTCTGCCATGGCCATGGGCTTCTGGACTTGATTCTCATGATTATCATAGGGCTGCTCCTCTACCACCGAGGTAGATAGATTCCATCTTGATGCTATCCAGTTCCTATAATGAACAAGCTATAGCCAACATACACCTCAGGATTTCATATGGCTAGGAGATTGAGCAATGGTGTAGTCAAACTATAACACCCTCAAGGTGAACTGCCGATGCACCTCAGGTCAAAGAACCAGACACACCACTGCAGCATCGAGTCAGTCATCGATGAGAAGGTAGACTCCCTAATGACTACTCGAGGTGGTCACGCTCAGTACCCCATTCTCTAATGAGTACCTACACTCTCACTTCGGTGTCTCCACACCGTAGACTCAAGACTCATCTACTAAAGAAAAGTGATTGTACATCAATCTTCCAGATCAATCATCATCCTCATGATGATCCTATGGTTGGGAGCATTTTATAACTTAATAATGATTATTCATGTCTTAAATTTTCAACTCTGGGAAATATGAATTATCATTATCATTAACTCAAAGGATGTATCACAGACACTAAATATACATATGTGATAGAAAATAACCCATTTTATTAATATTAATCAAAATTATAATTTTGCCCATAGAAGTGTATTACAAGTGTCAGCCAATTCTGGCTTCTAGGGCATATACATCTAACATTATCCTCCTCTTCTAAATTCATCCCTATATTGAGCAAGTCCATGCTCATCCGATCGAACCACTGAATATGCCCCGTAACATCATCACCCTCCTGCATCCAAAGGCTGTACAGTTGCTTCTTTAGCATCAAATTATTGCACATGTTCTTTCCTATGTACAACTACTATAACATCAACCATAATCCCTTGGGTGTACATTTTCATCCAAAGGCTGTACATCCAAAGGCTATACAGTTTCATCCTAGGGTTCAGGAAGTGAGATCGTGAGCTATGAGTGTCATAATTCTATGAGATCTTTTAGATGGTGTTGACCCAAAGATTGATTTTGATGATGACAAAGAGTTTTGAGTATAAGTTATAAAGTTTAACTATATTATGTGGATGAGTAGTTGTAAATTTAAGTGCTCACAAACATCAAGTATTCCAATTCATCCAAATGAAGATTCATCACTCAAAATTTTAAAGAAGAAATACTAGAATGGATACAGCTTTCAGAGGTCAAAATGAAGATTAAATCAAGACATAAAGGATAAGTCTAGCCTACAAAATAATTTGGAGAAGAAAGGATCAAAAATAGTCTTTGGCATGCTTGGCATGCAAACTGGGCCGACCCAGTCTGAGACTGAGCCGACCTAGTCTCAGTGAAAGCAAAAGATAGAAAGTACAGAAAGTTAGTTTTTCAAGACCTAACGAACTAAGTCGACTCAGTTGAAAATTGAGCTGACCCAGTGGGACTAGGCCGACCCAATCAAAAAGTGAGCCATCCTAGTCTTAGATAACAGAAGAAGATAGAAATAGTATTTTAGGATTTTTGAGACTGAGCCAACCTAACTAAAAACAAAGCCAACTCAGTTTGGACTGAGCTGACCTAGTTTAAAACTGAACCGGCCTAGTACCTATAATGGCTAATTTTTAGTTCTACAGCTTTTTCACTCCACACATCGTCCAACAGCTATTTTGGATCTTCCAATGGCTAGATCACTTTTAGAAGCTTATGATGATGACTTATAATGGTAGAAAATCTCAAGGATACTGAAGAAAATAGTTGAAGCATGAAGAGGAAGCTTTTGGAGAGTTTATTGAGTATCCATTACGAAAGCAAGAAGAGTGAGATGAAAAGAGTAAAGAAGGAGTAATTTTTAGACATTCTTTGTCCTTCCAACATCCTCAAATCTGAGAGAAGTTAGGCCATCATTATTGAAGATCATCTTCTACTTTCTCAAGCATTCAAAGAGAAGAAATCAATCCTATAAGCAAAGCAATCTAGATTTTCTTCTCTTGAATTTTATAGAGTTTGGTTTAAATTATATATTTTTTATATATTTGTTTTAAGTTTATTAGGGTGAGAAACTTGGGTTGGTCTAAGCCTTGAGTTGGATGTTGTATTGGTTTGATTGGTGAGCCAAGGGTAAAATCAATCGAGATTGATTGTTAGCCTAGAGAAAAATAATCACTTGTGAGGTTTTAATTGGTGAACCAGAGAAAACCAACTGGATTGATTGTGAGCCCAAAAAATAATCATGTATGATTTTGATTGGTGAGCTAAGAAAAACCAACTGAATTTGATTGTGAGTCTGAAAAATAATTAGACTGTAATTCTTGTTGAGAATTATAATTGAATTTCTAAGGGGTATACTTGGAGAGTGGATATAGGTACTGAGTTTGGCACCGAACCACTATAAAATTTATGTATTTATGATTGTGTATTCTTTACTTTATTTTTTTTATTCACTACATATTATAAAGCTTGTTTCATTTTCTATTGTGTGTACATCACTTAGTTTAAATCTTTCATATCTACACATTAGTCAAAATTTTTATGAAATATCCAATTCACCCTTCCTCTTCAGTAGCCATTCCTAGGCAACAAGTGGTATCAGAGTAGATGCTCTGTTATTAGTTGTTGACCTAACTGTTAAGAGCTAAAGATTTATCGCTGACCCATTTGGTTCTTTGTTGAGTGCGGGACACTCAACCATTAGACCTCATGATTTCAGTGGCATAAATTATACATATTCGAAGGCTAGAATGTGAATTTTTATTCAAGCACAAGATTATGACATGTGGAATGTCATACTCAATGGTCCTCACACATCCATAATGATTGTCAATGATATATGTGTACCTAAATCGATAAAAGATTGAAATGAGATAGATAAAAAGCTAGCTCAATTAAATGCTAAAGCCATTAATATTCTATATTATGCATTATATTATAATGAATTCAATAGAATATCAACATGTTTATCTGCAAAAAAAATTTGGGATAGACTTGAAGTGACCCATGAGGGTACAAGTCAAGTCAAAGAATCTAAAATAAATATGTTGGTTCATAAGTATAAGCTATTTAAAATGAAACCTCATAAGATAATAAGTGACATGTTTACAAGATTTACTGAAATTATAAATGAGTTAAAAAGTCTTGGAAAAGACTATTCTAACAATGATCTTGTATGCAAAATTATGAGGTCCTTACCAAAGGCTTGGAAAGCAAAAGTAACCTCAATTCAAGAAGCCAAAGACCATAGCAAGCTTGCTTTGAAAGAATTAATTGGATCGCTCACAACACATGAGCTCAATATGAACCAAAGCATGGAGGAGGAAAATATGAAGATGATAATCCTTGCACTCAAGTCATCGGCCATTGAAGAAAGTTCAAATGACTCTACCGAGGATTCGAAAGATGAAGAAGAAATGGCGATGATCACAAGAAGTTTTATGAGATTCATGAGAAAAAAGAAAAATTTTGAACAAAGAAGAAAAAAGGAGGAAAAGAAACAACTTAGAGAATATAGAAATGACTATCCCCTATTGAAAAAGAGCTCAAGAAAACTAAGAAGAAAAGCTATATTGGCAAATTAGAGAAGTAGTGAGAGCTCAAATTTAGAAGAAGAGTCATCCGCAAGTGAAGAAGAGATAAATATATGCTTGATGGCTCAAAATGATGAGGTAAACATTAATAATTCTTTTGAATTTACATTTGATGAGCTTCAAGAAGCCTTTCATGACTTAATGAATGAATACAAAAAGATAGGACTAAAAAATAAAGAACTAAAGAAATCAAATCTTCTTCTAGATGATTAAAAGAATAAACTATTGACTGAAAAAGAAGATAGCTTGAAAGAAAAGAATATTTTTGGCTAAAGAAAAAGAAGAATGGATTAAATCTAAAAATTCTTTAGTTAAAGAAAACATGGAGTTTAAAAAGGATAATGATACTTTAAGATCCTTCCTAAAAGAAAATGAAAATCTTTCAAATGAGAAGAAAGAGCTCTTAGGAGAAAACAAAAAATTAAGAAGAGAGATTAATGTTTTGAAACCTATTGCTGAAAAGTTTACCATTAGTTTTCAAAATCTCCAATCTATGGTAAAAGTTAATGAGACTATTTTCAATAAAATAGAAATTAGTTTTAATATTTCTAGAAAGCAGCAAAATGCCTGAAATATTTTCACAAGAGCTTTAACTAAAGATCATGCCATTAAATGCTTTATATGTAATCAAATTGGCCACAAAATTTTGAAATATAACTTTAAAAGAATTGGCCAAACATTAATCAAACAAATTTGGATTCCAAAAGAAACCTTGAACACTAACTCTAATGAATCCAAGAATGCTTGGGTATCAAAAATTATGAATTAATTTTGTATGTATACCAAGGATCCAATGAAATGAAAAGAGAAAAATATTATGGATGGATGCCTTGGAAATTAAATTGGATGGATGATGATATTTGGTAAAATCTAAACATTTCTCATATCATGCCACCATTGTTTGCTAAATATATTTTGATTATTAATTAGCAAAATTATTGAGCATGTTTGATTGATTTTAATGATTTATCATTGCTTAAAATGATCACACTCCATGAATTAAAAGTTTGATGTATTGATCGTATATCATATTGATTATTTTATTGAGCTTGATTGTATATGAAACTATTTAAGTACTAAATTTATAAATTGATAAATTTTGATGATCTCAATGCTTGCAATAATCTTACACTTTGATTGATTATCATACCACCAATTGAATATCAAATAACTCAATATTTTTTTTTTTGATTTTGATGATGTTATTATAATTGATCATGATTGAAGACATATTGAATAAAATTAACTTATGAAATTTCATGATTAAAGTTTAAGAATAATTTAAAATATTAACTTATTTGTTCGATAAGCTGAACTTCTTAAAGAAATATTTCCAAACTCAATTGGTACCTTGAATTGTAGCAAATACTTATAATGACAAGAAGAGGAAGAAAAATTGATAAATGGAGAAAGTGAATTTAACATATTAAATTACTCAAATTCTTGTGATATTTTTCATAATGTGATATAAATTTGGTTACGAGAAACAAAATTCATTAAGGACAAGAAATGAAATTAAGAAAGTTGGCATATAGTAAGGGGGAGCAAATTTTGAATAAAATTTGAACTTAATTTATTATAATATTAAAGGAGAGCTTACTGATTTTGGATTGTTAAAGAAAAATTTACTCTATTGATTTTATTGATTACCACCTTTTGCGTTGTTCTTTTCGATGTTGTCAAATAGAGGGAGAGCTATTGTTGATTATATGCTTGAGCTTAACTAGAATTAAGTATGTTCTTATTGTTTTGTGGTTTCATGCTTTATAAATATGTAATCTTTTAGAAACTCGCTACATATTATTTGCATATTCTCAAAAATTTTATCATCATCAAAAAGGGAGAGACTATTGACTCAAAGATTGATTTTGATGATGAAAAGAGTTATTAGCATAAGTTATAAAGTTTAACTATGTTGTGAGGATGTGTAGTTGTAAATTTCAAGTGCTCACAAACATCAAGTGTTCCAATTCATCCAAACAAAGATTTATCACTCAAGATTTTAGAGAAGAAATACTAGAATGGATACAGCTTTCAAGAGGTCAAAATGAAGATTAAATCAAGACATAAAGGATAAGTCTAGCCTACAAAGTAATTTGGAGAAAAAAGAGTTAGAAATAGTCTTTGGCATACTAGGCACGCAAACTGAGCCGACCCAGTCTGAGACTGAGCCAATCTAGTCTTAGTGGAAGCAAAAGATAGAAAGTGCAGAAAACTAATTTTTTAAGATCCAGGAGACTGAGTCGACTTGCTAAAAATTGAGCCAACTTAGTGAAACTAGGCCAATCTAGTCAGAAAGTGAGCCATCCTAGTCTCAGATAATAGAAGAAGATAGAAACAGTATTTCAAGATTTCTATAACTGAGCCAATCTAGCTGAAAACTAAGCCAACCTAGTTTGGACTGAGCCAACCCTATTTAAAACTGAGCCGGCCCAGTGCCTATAATGGCTAGTTTTCAGTTTTGCAGCTTTTTTACTCCACACATCTTTCAATGGCTATTTTGGATCTTCTAATGCCTAGATCACTTCTAGAAGCCTATGATGATAACTTGTAATGATAGAAAACCTCAAGGATACTTAAAGAAATACTTGAAGCATTAAGAGGATGCTTTTGGAGAGTTTATTGAGTATCCATTAAGAAAGCAAGAAGAATGAGCTGAAAAGAGTAAGGAGTGACTTTCAGACATTCTTTATCCTTCCAACATTCTCAAATCTGAGAGAAGTTAGGCCATCATTATTGAAGATCATCTCCTACTTTCTCAAGCATTCAAAGAGAAGAAATCAACCCTATAAGCAAAGCAATCCAGATTTTCTTCTCTTCAATTTAATAGAGTTTGTTTTAAATTATATATTTTTTAATATTTTATTTCAAGTTTCTTGGGATGAGAAACTTGGGTTGATCTAAGCCTTAAGTTGGATATTATGTTGGTTTGATTTGTGAGCCAAGGGTAAAACCAATTGGGATTGATTGTTAGTCTGGAGAAAAATAATTACTTCTGAGGTTTTGATTAGTGATGCAGGAAAAACTAATTGGATTGATTGTGAGCCTAAAAAATAATTTTATACGATTTTGGTTGGTGAGCTAGGAAAAACTAACTGGATTTGATTGTGAGCCCAAAAAATAATCAAACTATAATTCTTGTTGAGAATTATAGTTAAATTCCCAAGGGGTATACTTGGGGAGTGGATGTAGGTGCTAAGTTTCGCACCGAACCATTACAGAATTTATGTATTTATGATTATGTTTTCTTTACTTTATTGCTTTCATTCACTGCACATTACAAAGCTTGTTTCATTACCTCTGATGTGCACATCACTTAGTTTAAATCATTCAAATATGCACATTAGTTAAAAGATTTTTGAAATACCCAATTCACCCATCCACTTGGTAGTCATTCTTGGGCAACAGACAGCTTCCTCTATCTCCCTCCTATCTCTACTAATTTTTTAGAGAATTTGAAAAATTAGAAGAAGGAGATCGATCGAGATCGATCTACATCAGCTATCGAAGGTTCCGATAAGAAGCTAGTACTCCAGAGAAGCCGATCGGGATCGGAAGCATTGTGTGGATGATCCATAAAGGCTAGATGCTATGTGTTGCTACATCACGATGAAAGAATCTTCTCATCCAAGTTTTTATTATGGCAATCGAATACCCATGTGAAGGTATTGTGTTTCGAACACAAATAATATAGTAGTAGTAAATAGGATTTACTACCTACTATTTAGGTTTTTAGTTTTTTTTTAACATGCATATATATCATATTACAATCCTAGATCTAGGATTTTTAATGATTAGATCACTAGCATATTAATATAATTTGATTAATCTTTTCTTTTCGCTGCTATTTTTTGAAAAAAGATTTTGAAATGCATGCTACAAGTCCTATCATTTTCCATCAATGGTATTAGAGCTCTAGGTTGTTTAATGTCATATATATGCTTTTAGAAATCTGATTATTAGCATATTAGATATATTTATTTTTCTAGTAGCAAGTAATTGGATTGGGTTGGTTGCTATGGCCATTAGATCATAGGAGAAAAGCATGGTCTAAAGGCCTTCTTCTTCCATTCGATGGAGTTCTTCTATGGCGGTAGGGATGCCGCTATGATTATATCCCATGAAAATGAAAAGCAAAAGGTGTTTTTTGAAATTATTTCAATCTAAATTTTAATCATGAATATATTGAGATTAGATCTAAAGTAGATTTATAATATAATTTTATATATAGTACTTAAATTTTGATTCAAACATGCAATTGATAACTATTTATGAAATAAGCTGATCCATTTCTGAAATGAATTGATCCATTTAATGAATAGTACTAGATTCTAAAAATATTTTATAAAACATAAAAATTATATTCAAAATGCCGAATCCTAACCCATCAACACAAAACTTAATTAAGAATTAAGGGTTGTTAATTATGATCTAGGATTATGAATTAAAGATCCTAAGACAATAGCATAAAATTTGGGTTATTGGATTAGTATGAATTAGATCTATTAATTGGGTTAGTGTTACATGTGTGCCCTACAGGCTAGATTGGTCAACACTTGTAAAATACTTGCTAAGAATATTTTCATAATTTTAACTTAAAAATTAATAAATATGCTAATTATTCTATCACATTATGTATTAAAATGTCTGTGATACATTCTTTGAGTTAACAAGCATGATAACATATATTCTCAAGAATTGAGAATTTAAGACATGTATTATCATAATTAACTCATAAACTATTTTCAATCGTAGGATTATCACAAGGATGGTAATCGATCCAAAAGATCAGTGTACGATCGCTTTTCTAAGATAGATGAGTCTTGAGTCTATGATGTGGAGATACTGGAGCAAGAGTACAGGTACTCGTTGAGAATGAGGGCACTAAGCTTAACTACTTTGAGCAGTCATGAGTCTACTTTCTTGTCGATGACTAGCTCAATGCTGTAGCGTGTTTCTGGTTCTTTGACTTGAGATGCATCAATAATTTACCTTGAGGATATTATAGTTTGACTACACTATAACTCAATCTCCAAGCCATTCAGAATTCTAAGGTGTATGTTGGCTATAGCATGTTCATTATAGAAATTAGATCGGACCAAGATGAGATCTATCAACCTCGATAAAGGAGTGGTTCTATGATGATCATGAGATCAAGTCCTAAAACCTATGGCTACGGTAGTGTAAAATAATAGAAAGGAGTTTCTATTAGGGTTTGACGAATTCACCTTAACCCTAATCCTATCGAGGTTCATGACAGAAGAACCTAATCGCAGAGATAGATACACTAAGAGGTTTGCTATTCGATTCTGATGGGTTGCCAGCATATACTAGTAGTGTCACTGATGGATTTTGGGATGAATTAGAATCATCTTGATGATTGATGATTCTAATTGGATGAATCAGAAAAGTTCTGGTCCATCAAAAGATGTTAGGATGATGTCGATGATGGAAATCATGAAATGTCCTATTACCATATAGAATTGAACCTAATTGGATCACACAAATAAGAATTTGGGTCTGGATATCCTCAATATAGCTAACCTAGTTTGATTGATTTGGATTAGATCCAATTAGATTTAAGAAAATTGTGCTAGCATATGATTGAGCCTAACATTCTTCTTTTGTAGTCTTTCTAGGTCATCTCGACTGAGCCAAATTAGATTTGGCTCATCTAGAAGCCTTGTATGGGCTTTCCCTAGTATGACTGATGCTTGTCATAGTCAGAATAGGCTTGTCCTAGTCAAAATAAGGCTTATCCTGATGAGACTAGGGCTTGTCCTAAAATCATGAATAAAATTTGGACAAGCCTCTCCCAAAAACTTTGTAGGGATTTGTCTTAGTCTGACTTGACCTTGTCCTGGTTAGATCAAGTCTTATCCTAAATTCCATAAGATGGGAATAGGACAAGGGTTATCTTAACCAGATTAGTGCTTGTCCTAAAATTATGAGATAAAATTTAGACAAGCCTCTATCGAGAACTCTGTATGGATTTATCTTGATCTAACTGAACCTAGTCCTAGTCTGATCAAGGATTATCCTAACCTAATTAGGACTTGCCCTAATTCAATTGGATGGGACTTGAAAAGGGCTTGTCATAAATTCCATAAAATGGAAACAAGACAAGGGTCAAGAGTTGACCCATATGTAGGAATTAAAGGATAGGGGGCATGCAACCCCTGGAGATTTTCTAGGGGCGCATGTCCTAGGCATTCCTTGAGGGAGAGATGGGTGCACGTCCTTGCTTGGTCGCGCACCCCATATAGATAAGTGGAGTGCCCCGTTCAACTTCCATTTGATTGGGTCAAAAGAAAGGTTTGAATTTGATTCAAAGTCTAGAGATAAGAGGCTTGCACAAATCAATTTTTATCCTCCCATCTCCTAAAAAATTCCCCTTTGTTTTGTGTGCCAAAATGAAGCCATATTCTGATATAGGGCTTGGAGATTAGATGGAGAGTCCTTTTGCATGTTATCTTTGATTTGTTCAAAGTCATATGTGAAGGGACTCTTGAGTTGGTCTATTTTTAGGGCCCAACGCAAATTATTTGGGCATCGCAATTACTCTACGGTGAAGCCCTGCCAAAATCTCCATCTTCATGCTCCTCTTTCAGATCTATTCCTCTTCTGCATGCCCATGGGGTTGGACAAAATTCAGAGATCAAAGATTGGTCTCTGATCCTACAAAAGCTGCATGACTAGTTCCCTGATTGAGAGACAAAAATGCTACCATCAAAGATCATTTCAGAGGCATCCCCGATTGATTCTAGATCTGATCATTTAAGATCAGATCTAGAAGGAGAAGAATTTTAGATCTGATCTGAGTGAATATCAGTAGAGCTTAGATGCATGCATGGCTAAAGTTAGAACCTCGGTAATAATAGATCATCGCTACAGGATGAACGGTTCACTTGATCAGGTGATATTAGATATCACTATTTTTAATTTATTTTTGCTTCTAATTTTAGATCAATCTAATCAAATCTAAGAACTCTCAAATATAATCAGATTAAAAAAGAAATTTAAAATATTTCACTACGAATCTGATCCGATCAGATGGATCCAGTGGTAGGAAAACCTAGTTTTTTCTTCAACTGGTATCAGAGCCAGGTTGCCGGTTCCAGATCTGTCTTTAGTTTTGATCTAAAATTATTTTTTTTATGACCTTTTTATTTGATTTTCAGATGTTACAAAGAATGTAATTAAATCTAAAATCAAAAATTATGTATTTTAAATTAATATATATTTAATATATATAATGGATATTCTAGTCTAGATCTATAGTTCTATATCATGATAGTTTTAAAATATATTTTAGATTAGATCTGATTTAATTTTTATGATTTAATTATTTAAATTTTAGATATTATATTAGATATTATCAGACATGAAACATAAGATCTAATTTAAAATCTTGATATATATGATATAGGCAGCACATGTCTAGACTAGATCTATAGTTTAATATTATAGTCTAGATCAAAAAATTTTTATAAAATATTTATTTAATTTTTTGAAGATTATATGATTTGATTAGTTATATTTCAAATATTATATATGATATAATTAAATCTAAATGCATGATATGTATTTAAAAATTTTATATGTATGATATATGCAATTCATGTCTAGACTAGTTCCATTGATCTATGCCATGAGTAGTCTAGATTAAAAAAAATTTATGATGAGATCATTTAAAACTCTATTTTTAGATATTATGTTAGATGTAATTAGATCTAAAACATAAATTTAAATGTTAAATTTGATACATAAGATGTAGGCAAAACATGTATGTATTAGATCTTAAATTATGTAATAGTTATATGCTTTAGATCTGATAGTTTTATAGTATAGTTCCTATTTTTGATTAAGAAATTCTCCTTAATTGTCCAGTTATAAGAGTAAGAAGGACTTAAAGGCTCTCTCTTTCCATTTGATGAGATGCTCTTATAGCATATAGGGGTGCTGCGTGTTTGTCCTTAATCAAAAATTAAAATTTATTTTTTCATAAAATCTTTGATCCTAAAATCCTAAAATTTTTTATAAATATTTTATTTTTGAATCCTTGGACTTAATTAAGAATTAAGTTTATAAAATTAAATAGATATAAAAATTATGAATTTTTAGATCTAAGACACCTTTATAAATCATAGGTTCGAGTGTGGGTATTTCAATTAGGTCTAGCAGTTGATTAAACTGAATCAAAAGTTTATTAGATGGGATTAAGAGCAGTTAAATTTGACCAGCCCAATAGGATTAAGTCTAGCTCAAGGTTGACTCATAGTCACATGTGATCGATCAAGTTAAGATCCAGTTTGGCTCTACAATTCAAGCCTAGATTGTAGGCTAACTCGATCAGTTCGGGTCAGATGAATCGGTATCTAAGGCAAGTTTGATAGATGTGACTAGTGCTCTTTAATTGAAAGCTACTCAACCTACATGCATTCACGATGAGTTAATAGCATATTCTTTTCACTGATTTCACTTACCTGATCAATTCGGTTGACCTAGTTCTGATTTGTGGTGGCTTATGTTCGAGCTAACCCATGCCACTAGGTTAGTCATAATTATTATGACTAAGTCAAGTCATGTCTAAGAGACCTAAATCAAATCTTCCTGAGAAAATATTAGGTCATAGTTCTTCCACTATTGTAGATGTGCGGGCCCTTCTCGGGGTTGATTATTCTCAATTGGTTATAGTGGTTCAGTTACACTATGAAGATGCAACCATATCTATCAGGCATTGGATGCTACATGTTGGAGGTTGGGCTAAGTTCAATATTTTGGATATGGTGAGCGACCCAATCAGAAATCTAATTCATGCAAATAGTTGGTCTTACTTAACAAGAAGTGGAGCAATATTCTAGGGATGGTGAGCTTCATGAATTAGAGACCAAGTTTGGATGCACTATGTTTAGAGAAATATTGGATAAGAGTTGTCCACTTATCGATTGACCAATCATCAATAATTATTAGAAAAGATGGTGAGCCAGTCGGTGGAACTATACCACCCACTAGAAATCAATGATCATGATGTTTTTTGCATCTCTGCCTAGGAAGTGTAGGGATCCAAGAAAATAGTAGGAGCCTAATTTATTTATAAATAAAATTTCTAAATAAATTGGTTGAGTCAAATTATATGTCTAACCAGAATCTTTGACTCTCTACAAGAAAATATCTATGTCTAAACCTCAAGTCCAAATCTTAGATACCCATAGACTGATTGAACTGAATTATAAGGATTGGCTAAGAAACTTTAAAATTATTTTGAGTTAAAAAAAGCTAACCTATGTATTGGATCAGGATCCCTCCACTTCACCACACGTTCGACTATGGATCAAAGAGCATCTCATGAAAAGTTGTTGAACAATGATAATAAGGTTAGGTGCTACATATTGGGCTCAATGTCTAATGAGTTGTAGCGCCAACATGGAGACATTAAGACTGAATGCTAAATGTTGGCTCACCTATAAGAGTTGTTTGGTGAATAGAGTTGCATGATGTGTTATCAAGTCTCAAGAAGACTCTTTAACACGTAGATGCATGATGGGCAGTCAGTCCAAAATTATTGTTTGACGATGATCAAGGACCTAGAAGAGCTTGAGAAGCCTGATATCTTGATGGATAAGGATCTGTAGATTGATGTGATCCTATAATCCTTGAACGATTTGTATGGGCGGTTCATCATGAACTTTCATATGAATAAGCTCCAGTGTACCTTGGTCGAGTTAATGAATAATTGGTTACTACTAGCAGACTTTAAAAGGTTCAAAGCGCTCATTCTTGCTGTGGAGCAGACTTCTTTCGAGAGAAAGTCTTTTGAAAAGTAGAAGAAGTCTGTGAAGAAGCAGAAAATAGAAGAGAAAAGAAGAGCGAGCCAAAGAAGAAGGCCATGAAGAAGAAAAAATGTTTGCATTATAACTCCAATGGTTATTGGAAGTAGAACTATCCTACATGCCTAGCTACCCTAAAGAATAGAAGTAAGGAGGATCAAAATGTTCTAGAGATAGTATCAACAAAAGGTATCTATGGCACCTTAGAATAGGTCATATAGCTCAAGACAGGATTAACAAATTAAAGAAATTTGAACTAATGGATCTGTTGGCTTTCAAGTCATATCCGATTTATGAATCATGCCTTCAAGGCAAAATGACCAAGCTCTCTTTTGTAGGACATGGGAAAAGAGCCACAGACGTACTTGCCCTGGTATATATAGATGTATGTGGCCCATTCGATATGCTGGCCAAAGGCAATTACATCTATTTCTTTATCTTTATCAATGATCTATCTTAGTATGGGTATATGTACCTGATGCGAGACAAGTGTGAAGCCTTTGAAAAGTTCATGAAATTTAGACATGAAGTGAAAAAGCAAATTGGAAAGTCCATTAAGGTTCTTTGATCAGATCAAGGAGCCAAATACCTTAGCTTAAAATTTTTGGACTATCTTAAGGATAATGATATATTCTCATAGTGGACTCCACCTGAAATGCCTCAACTCAATGGAGTTTCAAAATAGAGAAACTAGATCATATTGGATATGGTCTGATCCATGATGAGCTTCACGAATCTTTCAGAGTTTCTTCAGGGACATAGTTTAATGATAGCTATTGATTAACTAAATAGGGTTTGATCTAAAACCATTCCTACCACAACGTATGAGATATGGCATGGTAAGAGCCAAAGTCTGAGTCATCTCAGAATTGGGATTGATCGATGACGGATAAGTTAGAATCTAGGTCCCTTAGAGCTCGATTTATTGGATATCCTAAAGAGTCATTAGGATATTATTTCTATCTTCCAAAAGATCACAATGTGATTGTGAGTCGATATGCCATTTTTTATTGAAAAATAGTTTGTTCAAGATGGTGGCATCAAAAGATAGATTAGGCTTGAGGAGAAAGTCTTTGAAGAGCAATGAGCCAAGAAACCTGAGGAATCCAGTCAGTCTATGCCAACCCAAACACTACCTCCACCTCGTAGGTCAAATAGGATTTTTTGTCTTTCTGAGAGGTACTTATGTACTATTTTAGAGAATGTAGAGAAAATATTTCTTATGAAAAATGGGGTTCATGATGATAATCCAAAAATCTATGATGAGGCAATATCAGATATTGACTTTGAGAAATGACTAGAGGCAATGAAGTTAGAGATTGACTCAATATGCTCGAACCAAGTCTGAACCTTGAAATATTTATCTGAAGGTATTGTACCTATTAGGTGTAAAGGGATCTTCAAGAAAAAGATAGGTGTCGATGGAAATGTAGAGACATTCAAGGCTAGGCTTGTGGTGAAAGGGTGTAATCAGTGCAAAAGCATTGACTATTAGAATACCTTCTTGCTAGTGGCCATGCTTAAAACCATCCACACATTGCTTGCCATTATAGTGTATTTTGATTACGAAATATGATAGATGGACGTGAAAAATGGCTTTCCTAAATAGATACCTTAAGGAAGATATCAATATGGAACAGTTCCTTGGTTTCACATCCGATGATGATGATCACAAGGTTTGTAAGTTGCAAAAATCCATCTATGGACTTAAGCAAGCATCTTGGAGCTAGAATATTCATTTTAGTGATGTGATCAAATCATTTGGTTCATCGATAATGAGGAGTCCTGCGTATTCAAATTGGTCAGTGAGAGCATTGTTATCTTTCTTATATTATACATGGATGACATCCTTCTAATTGGAAATGATATTATCATATTGACCTCGATCTAAGTATGGTTATCTAAAGAGTTTTTCTATGAAAGATCTAGAAGAAGCATCCCTTATTTTAGAAATTTCTATAGGGATAGACCGATGAGGATGGCCGATTAGGATATTTGGTCTATCTCAGAATATGGACATAGTGGAGGTGCTGAAGAGGTTTAGCATGGACAACTCTAGGTCCAGGGGTTTACAAACTTAGATTTTATATTTGACATAGATGATCGAAAGTCAACCTTTGGGAGTCTGTTTGTGTGTAATGGTGGTGCTGTAAGCTGGAAGAGTTCCAAGCAGATAGTGATAGTAGTTTCCATCATATCCGCGATTACCTCGAAAAGGATATATCAAGGTTAAGAGAGTCGACACTGTAGATAAAGTGGTTGAACCACTAACGAAGCCTTTAAGTCAGCAAAAGATCAAAGCCCATCTTGAGAAGATGGGACTAAGATTTATATCCAATTGGCTTTAGGTCAAGCGAGAGTTTGTTAGATGTGTGCCCTAGAAGCCAGATTGATCGACACTTGTAAATACCTTCTAGGGGCATTTTCATAATTTTGACTTAAAATTAATAAATAGATTAATTATTCTATCATATTATGTATTAAAGTATCCGTGACACATTCTTTGAGTTAATGGGCATGATAACACATAATCTCAAGAGTTGAGAATTTAAGGCATATGTTATCATAATTAACTAATGAACTACTCTCGATCATAGGATCATCATGAGGATGGTGATCGATCCAGAGATCAATGTACAATCATTTTCCTAGGATAGATGACTCTTGAGTCTATGATGTGATGACACCAGAGTAAGAGTACAGATACTTATTAAGAACGAGGGCACTGAGCGTGACCATCTCGAGCAGTTAGAAGGGAGTCTATCTTCTCATCAATGACTAGATCGATGCTGTAGCATTTGTCTGGTTCTTTGACCTGAGGTGCATCGATGGCTTATCTTGAGGGTGTTACAGTTTGACTATACCATAACTCGATCTTCTAGTTATTTGAAATCCTGAGGTGTATGTTGGCTATAGCATGTTCATTGTAGGAACTAGATCTTACAAAGATGGGATCTATCAATCTCGATAGAGGAGGAGTGGTCCTATGATGATCATGAGATTGAGTCATAAAATCCATGGCCATAGTAGTGTAAAATAATAGAAAGAAGTTTTTATTAGGATTTCACATCGGACTCGAATCAGATGATTCATTCATATGATGGGTATTGGGTTTGACGAGTTCAGCTTAATCCTAATCCTATCGTGGCTCATGATAGAAGAATCAAATCATGCAGGTAGCTACATTGAGAGATTTGCTATTTGGTTTTGATGGGCTGCCACCATATACTACTAGGTGTCACTGGTGGATTTTGGAATCAATTAGAATTATCTTGATGATTGACAATTCTAATTGGATGAATCAGAAGAATTCTTATCTATCGAAAGGTATTTCGATGATGTCGATGATAGAGATCGTGATATATCCTATTATCATATAGAACTGAACCAAACTAGATCACACAAATAAGAGTATGGATCTGGATGTCATCAATTAAGCTAACTTAGTTTGATTGATTTGGATTAGATCCAATTAGGTTCAAGAAAATCATGCCAGCACACGATTGAGCTTAACATTCTCCTTCTGTAGTCTTTTTGGTTCATCATGACAAAATCAAATTGAATTTGGCTCACCCAGGAGCCTTGTATGGGCTTGTCCTAGTATGACTAGAGTTTGTCCTAGTCAGAACATGCTTGTCCCAATCAAAATAAGGCTTGTTCTGATGAGACCAGGGCCTGTCCTAAAATCATGAGATGAAATTTGGACAAGCCTCTCTCGAAAACTCTATAGGGATATATCTTGATCTAGCTTGACCTTATCGGTCTAATCAAGTCTTGTCCTAAATCCCATAAGATGGGAACAGGATAAGTGTTGTCTTAACCAGATTAGTGCTTGTCCTAAAATCATGAGATGAAATTTGGATAAGCCTCTCCCAAAAATTTTGTATGGATTTATCTTGATCCGACTGGATCTAGTCCTGGTCTGATCAAGGATTGTCTTAACTTGGTTAGAACTTGCCCTAATTCCATTAGATGGGACTTGAAAAGGGATTGTCATAAATCCCATAAAATGGGAACATGATAAGGGTCAAGAGTTGACCCATATGCAGGAATTAAAGGATAGGGGGCGTGCACCCCCTGAGGATTTCCTAGGGGCATGCATCCCAAGCATTCCATGAGGGAGAGATGGGCATTGATCCCCCCTTGGCTGTGCACCCCATATGGATAGGTGGATTGCCCCATTCAACTTTCATTTGATTGAGTCAAAAGAAAGGTTTGAATTTGATTCAAACTCTGGAGATAAGAGGCTTGCGCAAATCAATTTTTATCCTCCCATCTCCATGCAAATTTTTTGTTGTTTTGTGTGACAAAATAAAGCCATATTTTGATATGGGACATGGAGATCAGATGGAGAGTCCTTTTGCATGTTATCTTTGACCTATTCAAAGTCATATGCGAAGGGACTCTTAAGTTGGTCTATTTATAGGGCCCCGTGCAAACTATTTGTGCGTCACCATTACTCTACAATGAAGCCCTGCTGAAATCTCCATCTCCATGCCCCTTTTCCAGATCTCTTCCTCTTCTCCACACCCAAGGTGTTGGGTAAAATTCAAAGATCAATGGTTGGTCTCTAATCCTACAAAAGTTACGTGACTAGTTCCTTGATCGAGAGATGAAAATGTTGCCATCGAAGATCATTTCGAAGGCATCCTCGATTGATTCCAGATTTGATCTTTTGAGATCAGATCTAGAAGGAGGAGACTTCAAGATCTGATCTAAGTAGATATTGGTATAGGTCAGGCACTTGTGTGGCTAAAGTTAGAATCTCGATAGCAATAGATCATCATTACAGGATGAACGGTTCATCCGATCAAGTGATATTAGATATCACTATTTTTAATTTATTTTTATTTCTAATTTTAGATCAATCTAATTAGATCTAAGAACTCTCAAATTTAATTAGATCATAAAAAAATTTTAAAATATTCTACTACAAATCTGATCCGATCCGATGGATCCTGCAGTAGGAAAACCTAGTTTTTCCTTCAGTTAGACCTAAGATTATATTAAATAATGGACTTAATTAGAGTAATTGATTAAATCTAACCAAATGTTAATTTAGATTAGATCAAGAACTCTCTAGATTCAATTACAATAGTTATAGTTGGTCAAGTCCATGTCTTTAACAAGAACCAAATGGACTTGATTCATGGCTCGACGGTCAAGCTCGAAATTACTAGGTAGATCAAATTGAAACTAATTAACCAGTTGATGTCTAAGGTAAGTATGGCAGTTTATATCGATAGTTTTTAATTAGAAGCTACTCGTACTGATTTGATCTTCGACGAGCTAATGGCATATTCTTTCTACTGATCTTACTCACCTAGCCGACATAGTAAATCAGATTTTGATTAGATCACTTAGTGATTCAAGCTCGCCCATGTCTGTTAGGTAAATTAGTATGACTGATTTAGGTGTGCTTATGACCAGCTTGAATTAGATTCTCTTTGATCTGACTTGGTGAAGTTAGTGGGAGGATCATGATTAGCTTGTTAATCTTCTCTCTTCTCTTAAAAAAAAGTTAATCAAATCCTTTAAAATTATTAGATCCTTAAAAATAAAATAGTTATGGTGATAACTAGATCATAGCCTTCCATTAAGTTAAGTGATAATAGGACCATTAGTTTGATATCCATTGGAGCCCTAAAGGCCTAGTGCTTATTGACTAATGAAATTATCATTCATAATATGATAATTTGGCTATGTCTCTCTAATAGTCGTTAGGTTGGCCAACCAAAGTTGTGTTGGCGCAATTACCATGGCATCACCTAGCTCTGATACTAACTATTGGCATAATCACCATGGCATCACCTAGCTTTGATACCAATTATTGTCCTGGCATCACCAAGATTAGATACCATATTACAAAAATCCTTGATCTTTAGCATGGACCATAGGAGATTTTTGACGTTCTCTAAGGTAGCATACCATAGATCATCACTTAGATCTATGTTGGGGTGCCTCTCTCTTTGGGCTTGAGGGAGCCGCCTTCTCTCTCTAAAGCTTCTTCAAGAACCTAGGGCAACAACACTAGAGAGAAGAGAGAAGAGAGATTGAGGGAGAAAAGATCTATATTGATTTCATCAATGAAAATTCTAATACAACCTATGCATTTATACATAGCCATTAGGCCCGACCAAAAACATCCTTCGCTAATCCAATACATGATAGTACTCACCGAGTGCATGTACACCCATGTCTTCTATGCTCTCATCCCCTAGATCTAAACCGGACCCATACATGATTTAGTTTTCTTAAGACCTCTCAAATCAGACCTTAAGACTCCTAGAATAAGTCCCTATCTTAGCCTCAAATAGATCCTCGCGTAGCTCTGCCCGCGCACTGAGCTGGCTCAGTCTCAGCACTAAGCTGGCTAACCTATGACTGGGTTGGCTCAGTTTTAGACTAAGATGATCCAGTTGCATGCTAGCCTATAGTGCTGAACATTCTCCTCCCTATTTGGCCATCCTCTGTGACATAGCTGACCTAGTTTCAGACTAAACTGGCTAACCTGCAGAAAATGCCCTTCTCTATAGTCTTCGTGCCTTAGCTTTGGTTTCTTGCTCCATCATGTTTCCTAGGTCTCTGAAGCACCAATCAAATTTCTCAAGATCCTCAACACCTAGACCTCAAGCCCGTGGAGGGCTATACACCGCCTTCACTCTAGGACAACTCCTATCCTAGTCTTCTAGGAGCCAACATCCTGGCTCCTTCCATGGCCTCCCAAGGCTTGGAAGCACCACCAATCCTCATAATCTCCATCTTGGTGCTCCCAAGCCCTAGCAAATCCTTGGCAATGCCCTTCTACACGATCTCACTATCACTGCGCACCATAACAGCATCTTGTGTAAATATCATCTCTACCAATTCTCTTCAGCTGTTGCATACTCTTGAAGCTTTTAGGATGACTGCCTCCATCATTGATTTTCTTGGCTTGTTCTTCACACCATCCTAAAATTATAGGATCTCTTCTTTTTGGCAACTACATCACTTTCTTGGACTTCCTTGGATATCACACAGCATTCCTATATCGGCACTCACTGCATATCCTGGCATAATCTTCTTAGAGCTACGCCTATCTTCATGCAATCGTCACTCCAATTGGAACTATGCATCATCGGTGCTGGTGTTGGGATATAGCTCCTCCCTCTACACCCCACCACTCTGAGCCCATGTCACATCTCCGAGCCCATGTCACATCTTCACTAGTGAAGCCACCTCTGCCAAGTACTCCACTTGAAAACAAAGTCCATATGATACCATAGAAGCCGACTCTGTACTCAAGTCCCTTAAGGCCAACCATCCAATGCTACACTGCTGGGCCTGTCAATGCATCTCAAAAACTATTGCTGCCTCTTCAAATCCTCCACACTCCACGGCCCTCTTTGAAGTCATATAAAATACCTTCACAACCCACGAGCACCTCCGAAATATATAGGAGCTTATCCAACTGCTCTGAATCCAGTGACTGAATCCTAGAAAATTCTATCCTAGCCTTCTTGTCCTCTGCACCTACTCCAGCCATCACTCCAATTGCGTCTTGAGGAACTACAGCTCAAATTTCATCCAGGGCTTAAACCCACCTATCTCATCTTGAGGCTCCTGAGATAACCTAGTGATAAGCATCATAAATTCAGCAATAAAAGTATTAATTTATTAATTAATTTATATTAATTTTTAAGAATTATTAATCAATTTATATATAATTTTTAAAAAATTCATATTTTTATTAATTAAAAAATTAATTAAAATATAATAAAATATAATAAAAATTAAAAAAAATAAAATTTTATTATCAATAGAAAGAGCTCATTTTTCTAATCACAATAAAATAAATTTTAAGTAAAACGGAGCTAAAATGAAAAAGATATAAATTTTTAAAAATATAAAATAAATAAAAATTAAATAAAAAAGAAAACGGCTCAGCCGGCTCCGCAAGCCGAGCCACCAAGCCAAGCCGAGCCACCAAGCCAAGCCAAGCCATCAAAGCCGACTCAGCCATTGAAGCCATCAGCCGGTCCACGATCCAGGCGTGGACCGCCAGCTCAGCAAAATCCGGCGAATCAGAGCTTGCCACGTGGTGGACCTAGACCCCTAAAGGGTCTACAGAAATTTATCGCGGCTCACAAGGGTAATTTAGTCTTTTCGCTCGGCAACAGTGGCGCTGATTGGTTGCGGTGTGCGGTGCGGCCGGTCTACGCGGTCCATGGGAACAATTATTGCGCGATCGGACGGATGTGGTTATTTGCGGTCAGGATCGGACGGCTGTGGTTGCTTCCGAATTTTATTCAGCTACAGACATCACGCGGATCACCATCGGACGGCAGCGCTCGATCCAGGCGATGATCCGACGGTCCAGAAAGCTCCCGACGGTGATCAAACTCTCAGGCGCATGATTTGCGGCCAGATTTCCTCCATGAAGCGCGATCCAACGGCCAGAATTTAATCCGACCCGATCTGAGTTGATCTGCATCCGATTTTGATGATTTTTGGACCGTTGGATTCCTATTGAATGGCTGGATTTTATCAGATTTATCAGAGATGTATCAGAGCTATTTTGATTCAAATTTTACTCAAATTCTTTTGTATTTTGATGATTGCAAAGGCCATTAGTCCCACATTGCCTTTAGAAAAAAATATCCAGCCCTCCTAGCACTATAAAAAGGACCCTAGGCCTCCAGAAATCAACATCTCCGATCAAGGTGAAGCTTTGGTACAGGGCGAAGCCAGGCTATGGGTTAAAGGCTGCTTCGAAGCAACGGGTGCCGAGAAGAAGAGCCGAGCTTCTACACCATCTTTCTGCCAATGCCGATCCAAGATCAGAGATCAGGCTATTTTATTTTATTTTTTCTTTTTAAATTTCTATGTATTTAAATTCTAAAATTTTAATTAATAAAAATTTTATTTTTTGCACTTTAATTTCTTGCTTTTTATTGTAATTTAATTTCTGTACTTTAATTATTATTATTTTATTGCAAGTAGATGCTAAGATCTAACTAGTAGATCTTAGTACCAAGTTTAAATTTCTGCACCTTTTAATTTTTGCTTTTAATTTTTTGACTTTACTTTTGATTCTAAAAATCCTTTTCTTCTTTTTTTTTAAAAATCAAAGATTTCAAATCTAAAAACACTACCTTCCCTATGGATTCGACCCGACTCACTACTATCTACGCATTTTCAATGATTTTAAGAAGTCGGATTAAACTGATAAACACGGTGTCTTAACGACAACATCGCGTTCCTATCAAGTTTTTGGCGCCGTTGCCGAGGGAAGGAATAGATGCTATTTTTTTTTCTTTGATTTCTTTGATTTTTTTTGTAAATTAATTATATTTTTTTTAATATTGCTTACTAATTTTTTTTATTTATTTTGTAGAAAAAAAAAGAGAAAATGAAGAAAGCATCAAATTTTGGTGAGATCAATCCTAACCCTAGTCCTCTTTTCTTTTTATTTATTTATTTATTTATTTTATTTTTAAATTAATTTAAAAAATATTCATTTAAACCTAATTAAAAGCCTCATGATAAGATTAGAAACCCTAACTGTTTAGAGCATGCATCATATTAGTTTTATTTTTATTTTTATTTTTTTTGGTGATTGCTGGAAGCAAGGTAAGCCTTTCAGAATTCAATTAGTTGCATGCATCTAGTTTAAATTGCATAAAACCCTTTGATTGAATTTTTTTTTTTTGTGCATATTCATATTAAATCAAATTAAGGGCACAACCCAATTAAACAAGATAAGGTGGGGATTTGATCACCCTTCCTTAGCCCACAAACAACCAACCAACATCCTGCATTGACCTAAGCCTTTAAATTAAAATCAATTAGACATCAACCCTAGGAACTCGAGCTCAATAGGACAAGGAATCCTAAGAGTTGAACCGGGTTAGGATAAGTCAATTTGACTGGTGTCTAGGAAAGTGGTTCAGGGACGATTGGGCCCGAAGGAAGGTGGTTTCTAATTGGTTCCGTTCGCTTACCTGGCCAAGCATAATTGGTGTCTAAGGCAAGCAACGGGGGGACTCCCACCAACCTTACACTTACCTGGCTAGTTGATTGGCTAATCCTACACTTGGAGGGCTTGAAGGTGACCTTGGCAGTTAGGAGCTGTCTAGATCTAGGATAACCCTTAGTCAGGATTGATTGACCAACTTGATTGCTAACCAACATCAAACCTAATTAAACTTAATTCTTCTCTCTCTTCTTAGTTCTAGGACTCCTTAGGACCTCTTCTTTAGAACTTTTCTTTTTTTTCTTTCTCCTCTAAAAAAATAAAATAAAATAAAATAAAAATTAAATTAAACTAACTAAAAAAATATTAAAAATAATAATTAAATTAAATTAAAATTAATAAATAAAAAAAATTAATTTATAATAAAATAAAAATAATAAAAAAAATATTCTAAATTTTTTTTGAACCATACATTAGGGTTACACTAATACATGCATGGTAGGAAATCGCTTTTTCTGATTTAGTTGAACTTAATTGAATGGTTGATTCACATTAAACATAATAATCAAATGGCTAATCTGAACCTAATAGTCCAAAAATTAGGTAAAGTTGACCTTCTTGCTCAAAAAATAGATCAACTCCTAATTCTAGGTCAATAATCTCCTGCACAATTCACATCATCTTCTAATTATCAGGAGGATTATTCAATCTGTGCAAGCCCAACCCATCATGTGAGTGAATGTCCTATGGCTGCACAATTTCCATATTTTATCCAAGAACAAGTTCAAGCTACTCAAGGATACTCCAAATTGATTAATGACCCATTTTCAAATTCATATAACCAACATTGGAGTAACTTTAATTTTTCTTGGATGTCCCAACAGACTCAGGCTCAGACCCAAATTTCACTTGAGCAAAATTATCAAAATTATGCCTATAATAATGGTCAGCCTAGTCAGTTTAACCAGCCATCATATTATAATCAAGCCCTCATACCCACCTCCTCAACAGACCAATCTAGCCGATGATAAATTCAATCAACTTCAACAATTAATTCTAACTCAACAACAATCAATCGCTAGGCTAGAAGCTCAAATTAGGATAATTAGTTGAATCTAACATGAGGAGAGAACTAGATCAACTACCGAACCTACCAATTTCAAACAACCCACCTAATGACCACCAACCACCTGGATTAAATTATCAATCTAATGTTTCATCTAAGAATCTCCAATTTGAGAATGCCAAAGTAATTCCTGAACTTAAAAGCTATAGAATTCTTATGGACCCATACCAAGACCAGGTGAGAGAGGCTAGTACTGATGCTAGCCAAAATAAAAATTTAGAGGAACTGGTTAGTACTGAGACTAACCACATAGAAGAACCCAAGCCAAAAATTAGTACTGATGCTAGTTCCAGTTTAAATGAGATAGAAATAAGGGAAAAGAGAATAGATGATTTACCCAAGACTTATAAACCTAATGTCCTATTCCCTTCAACCCTAGAAGCTGGTTCTTCTTATAAAAATCAAAAGGCATGTAATGAAATGTCAATGGAGTTGTTTAAGCAGGATCACATTAATTTACCTCCAGAATTAAAACTGCCTTTAGTCACCATTCCAGCACCCATTGAATCAAACTTAACTCCTAAAACTCCATTCATGAGCATTTTAGAAAAACAAATAGGAGAAATTCTTAATAAATATGGGTCTGAGAATGGAATCATAAATTATATCCCTAAAATTAACAAAAATTATATTAATAATGGGATTATAAATCATCTTTCTGAGATTGGCAATCCAAAACCATTGGAATTTATCAATCCAATATTCGACACAGGATAGTGAGCTACATTGTGTCTGGCTGAAGATGGTAAACTTAGCGCTTGTTGGGAGGCAACCCAATATTTAGTTTTTATCTAATTTATCTTTTTAGTTTATTTTCTTTTTAGGATAATTTGAATAAGTTGGAGGGAGAGCTCAAATTTTCAAAGGCATGTGCTGGACTAAAAATATACTGAGTTAGGTGTATTCTTTCATGTTCTTTATTACACCCTTTATTTTTTCTTCTCCATTGAGGACAATGTTGATTAAGTTGGGGGGAGAGAAAAATAAAAAAATTTAAAATTTTAAGTCCTCGAAAAAGTTAGTATTTAGTATTTAGATACTTGATTATGCTTAAGAATCGAATTAAACTAAGCATTTTAAAAAGAAAATTGATGCACAGATTAGAGAATCTATGAGATATTGAGGAATCAAGTATTAAGAAAATTCAATAAAGAGTTAAGTCTAGAACATAAAAAAAAATTTCTTGGAGCATTTCTAATTATTTCTACTAGCATCAAAGAAAAGTCTACTTTTTATAGGCTTGTGTAGGGTAACTATACGTTTCTTCATATAAAAATTTATTTTAATAAAATAGTTTCCAAGTACTTCTCACTGAGTAACCGGGCCTCTTTGCCTAAGCAAGCATTGAGTTTCACATCAAAAGGTGGGAAGGGCAAAGAAGCTCGTTGTAAAGCTAGTCTTAACTCGTAGCCTATTTGATTCGAGCTAGTAAGCCCGAGGGGTATTCTATACCTAGTGCCCTAAAGCCAACTGGTTTGGGAGTCATTGGCCCAAGACTCGCTACATGGATCAAATAGAAAGCTTAAGGAGTTAAGACACTCAATAGTGGTACAACGTTAAAAAAAAAAAAAAAAAAAAAAAAAAAAAAAAAAAAAACATTGGTTTCCCACCAAGTAACCGGGTCCCGTTGCCTAAGTAAGCAATGATATTCGCATCAAAAAGTGGGCAATGTGAAAATAAAAATTAATAAATGAAGGATGGAAGTAGCAATACACCTGCCTATATGAAAGTTTAGACAAATCAGAGATAAAAGTGGAATAATTTAGAAAAAGTTCTGAAAAATTTAATGTTCTTTACTTAATTTTTCTATTGATAAGTATTAATACCCCAATGATATGTCTCATTTAAGCTCTACTGAATATCAATGGCCATTTTGAAAATTGCTTAGGTAAAATTCGAAACTCTAAAGTTAAAAGGTATTTAAAACTAAATTCTTTCTTTACTCGAGGACGAGCAAAGCTTAAGTTGGGGGGTGTGATAAGCATCATAAATTCACCAATAAAAGTATTAATTTATTAATTAATTTATATTAATTTTTAAGAATTATTAATCAATTTATATATAATTTTTGAAAAATTCATATTTTTATTAATTAAAAAATTAATTAAAAAATAATAAAAATAATAAAAATTAAAAAATAAAATTTTATTATCAATAGAAAGAGCTCATTTTTTTGATCACAATGAAATAAATTTCAAGTAAAACGGAGCTAAAATGGAAAAGATATGAATTTTTAAAAATATAAAATAAATAAAAATTAAATAAAAAAGAAAATGGCTCAGCCGGCTCCGCAAGCCGAGCCACCAAGCCAAGCCAAGCCATCAAAGCCGACTCAGCCGTTGAAGCCATCAGCCGGTCCACGATCCAGGCGTGGACCGCCAGCTCAGCAAAATCCGGCGAATCAGAGATTGCCACGTGGTGGACCTAGACCCCTAAAGGGTCTACAGAAATTTATCGCGGCTCACAAGGGTAATTTAGTCTTTTCGCTCGGCAACAGTGGCGCTGATTGGTTGCGGTGTGCGGTGCGGCCGGTCCTACGCGGTCCATGGGAACAAGTTGATTGCGCGATCGGACGGATGTGGTTGTTTGCGGTCAGGATCGGACGGCTGTGGTTGCTTCCGAATTTTATTCAGATACAAGACATCACGCGGATCACCATCGGACGGCAGCGCTCGATCCAGGCGATGATCCGACGGTCCAGAAAGCTCCCGGACGGCGATCAAGACTCTCAGGCGCATGATTTGCGGCCAGATTTCCTCCATCAAGCGCGATCCAACGGCCAGAATTTAATCCGACCCGATCTGAGCTTGATCTGCATCCGATTTTGATGATTTTTGGACCGTTGGATTCCTATTGAATGGCTGGATTTTATCAGATTTATCAGAGTCATATCAGAGCTATTTTGATTCAAATTTTACTCAAATTCTTTTGTATTTTGATGATTACAAAGGCCATTAGTCCCATATTGCCTTTAGAAAAAATATCCAGCCCTCCTAGCTCTATAAAAAGGACCCCAGGCCTCAGAAATCAATATCTCCGATCAAGGTGAAGCTTTGGTACAGGGCGAAGCCAGGCTATGGGTTAAAGGCTGCTTCGAAGCAACGGGTGCCGAGAAGAAGAGCCGAGCTTCTACACCATCTTTCTGCCAATGCCGATCCAAGATCAGAGATCAGGCTATTTTATTTTATTCTTTTTAAATTCTATGTATTTAAATTTTAAAATTTTAATTAATAAAAATTTTATTTTTTGTACTTTAATTTCTTACTTTTTATTATAATTTAATTTCTACACTTTAAATTATTACTTTGCAAGTAGATGCTAAGATCTAACTAGTAGATCTTAGTACCAAGTTTAAATTTCTGCACCTTTTAATTTTTGCTTTTAATTTTCCGACTTCATTTTTTATTCTAAAAATCCTTTTCTTCTTTTCTTTTCAAAAATCAAAGATTTCAAATCTAAAAACACTACCTTCCCTGTGGATTCGACCCGACTCACTGCTATCTACGCATTTTCAATGATTTTAAGAAGTCGGATTAAACTGATAAACACGGTGTCTTAACGACAACATCGCGTTCCTATCACCTAGCTCTCCCTAAGACCTGCTCTCGGTCTCCTTGAGACCTGCTCTAAATCTTCCTGAGATGCCTCCTGATACTCTTTACTGAGATACCTCCCTTAGCTGCTGCACCGTCGAGCCTCTCTCAACCCCATGCCTCTAGGAAAGCACTACTACAACACTTCAATGCTTCCTGCCTCATCCCGACACCACCTCCAATAAGTATCCGAATCCTCTCTTGTGATAAACAAACCATCCTCCACTTGAACCATGATTCTTCTTAGTGCTCCTATAGAAGAAACCTGATCCAGGACACTCCTGGCTACCTGAGACCTCCTGACAATCCCATAGACCTCCTGGCTCTTTTTGAGACCTGCTTCAGGTCTTCTTGAGATGCCCTTGACACTCTCTGCTGAGATACCTCCCTCGACTGCTGCACCACCGAGCCACTCTTAGCCCCTATGCCTCCAGGATAGCACTACTACAGCACTCCAGTGCTCCCTAACTTATCTCTGTTCTACTCTATAGCCGACCAGCCCAAACCTACTGGACCTCCATGGATCATCTATCTCCATCACCCCCAAGGCTCAGCAAATTCATGCTCTAATTGAACTGCTGAATACATCTCCAACTACTTTACTGCCTTCCTATAATCAAAGGATGTATAGTCACTTCTTCAGCCTTCCTTCGATCATTACCCCTTGAAAAACCTCTCTTCATCCATTAAACAGCCCCACATTGCCCATCTTCCTTGAGAACATTGATATTCTCTATTGAGATACCTCCATCGACTGCTGCACTATCGAGCCTCTCTCAGTCCTACATTTCCAGGAAAGCACTATTGCAGCACTCCTTGCCTTGTCTACCATCATACTTCTTGATCATTTCACCAAGATCAAGCAGCAAATCATGCACCCAAACCACCCCAAAAAAATCTCTTCTCATTAATCCTCTCAACCTCTATCTTCAATCCACTGCTCTTGGTTGGCCAAACCACAGTAATAACAAAGATATATCTAAGATATATCATTGAATACTCATGCAGATTCTTGATTTTACTTTTTATGACTTCTTTTTCTCTTTCATGCACCATCAGCTTTGATACCAATTGTTGGTGCAATCAGGATGGCATCATCTGGTTCTGATACCAATTATTGGTGCAATCACTATAGCATTACCTAGCATTGATATCAATTATTCTCCTAGCATCACCAAGCTCTGATACCATGTTGCAAAAACCCTTGATATTTAGCATGGACCATAGGAGATCTTTGACATTACTAATGCAGCATACCATAGATCATCACCTAGATCTATGCTACGGTGCCTCCCTTCTTGGGCTTGAGGAAGGTGCCCCCTCTCTCTAGAGCTTCTTCAAGAACCTAGGGCAACAACACTAGAGAGAAGAGAGAAGAGAGATTGAGCAAGAAAAGATTTGTATTGATTGCACCAATGAAAACCCTAATACAACCTATGTATTTATACATAGCCAATAGATCCGACCAAAAACTCCCCTGGCTAGTCCAATACATGAAAGCACTCACTGAGCCCATATACACCCATGTCTCCCATGCTCTCATCCCCTAGATCTAAACCCAATCCATACATGAGTTAACCCCCTTAAGACCTCTCAAACCAGACCTTAAGACTCCTAAGATAAGTCCCTATCCTAGCTCCAAATAGACCCTCACGTAGGTCTACCCGCGCATTGAGCCAGCTCAGTCTCAGTATTGAGTTGGCTAACCTAAGACTGGATCGACTTAGTTTCAGACTGAGCCAACCTAGTTGCAGGCCAGCCTACAGTCTTGAACGTGCTTCTCTCTATTTGGCCATCCTCTGTGACTTGCCAATCCATTTTCAGACTAAGTCGGCTAACCTGCAGAAAATGTCCATCTCTACAGTATTCATGCCTTAGCTTTGTTTCTTACTTCATCTTGTATCTCAGATCTTCAAAGCACCAACTAAGTCCCTCAAGGTTCTTAACACCTAGACCTCAAGCTCCTGGAGAGCTATACACCACCTCCATCCTAGGACAACTCTTATCCTAGCCTCCTCGAAGCCAACACCCTTACTCCTCTTGTGGCATCTCAAGGCTTGGAAGCATCTCCATTCCTCATAAGTTGGGCCTAATCATTCATTGGGTAGATATTTTTAAAGACCATATAGAGTTTTATGCATACATTTCAAAATTCTTTTGAAACTAGATGCAGTGAAAGATATAAATTAAACTATTTAACCTATTTATACATGTGATCTAATCACTAAATCTTACGTTTAGGATCTATGACATATCATGATGCATATATAAATCTAAAAATAAAAATATAGATTGGTATTGATCATATCAATATACCTTACATCTTGAACACTTCTAGAAACCCTAGATCTCATCTAGGTCAAAAAAGAGATTACATCTCTTACCCTTATGTGGGTCGAGAATACCACAGTCAAAAACATCATTATCCTTGTTGCTTGGAGCCGTAAGTGTATTTGGTCTCTACAAGTTGTCCATATGGGACTGCTACATAGATCGGAGTTTTATCGAATAAAGATCAACTTGAAGTTCTAGCTTCTTGCATATCCCTCATGATGGTCGATATGTAAAAATTCTTTAGATCTCTTAGACCCTCCAAGAGATGAAGAATAAGAAAAGGATTGAGGGAGAAATCCAACCTTTGGATCTCCCACAAAGAACAAAATAAAATGGATTAAGAAGAAGCCCTAAGAGAAGACACATCTTCTCTTTCAAGACATTAACCATTGATGTCCTAAATAGATCCTTACGTTTAGACAAGAGGAGACCAGACCTTCTCCTCTAGAATTTTCCAACACACCAGATCTCTTTCTCTTTGATTTTTCTCATGAAAAAATTCTTCAAATATTGAGAAGAAAAGGTCTCTCAAAGAAATCCTAAGAAAAGACCATCTTCTCTTATTTTCTTCTCATTAGGAAATGATCATATCATGTCCAAAAGAAACCACAATGCCCCAACAACTTGGAGCACTAATCCTCCCATGCCCTCTCTTTTTTCTTCTCTAATTTATTAGTGAAAAAGCCTCTCAAAAATGGAGAAGAAATAACTCAGAAGGAAACCCTAGAGAAGACAATCTTCTCTCTCTTTCTTCTCCACAAGACATGAATGCTTCATGTCCAAAAAAACTCTCTTCTCCAAGGATGTTGGTGCACATGTTGGAAATTATATCCCAAAGCCAATCATCAGTCTATTGATGGTTGAGCTATTTTATGATTATAATTAATTTATTAATTAATAAAAATATTTTGGTATCTTTTTCATCACATGTTTACATCTTCTAATAAACTCCATTATTGTGATGAAGTCCTTAGGACTTTTTAGTTTCAATAAAAAAAAAATTATCGATTAGTCCTTAAATTTATTCATGATCAAATGATAGGCTGTTAATTAGGACAACAGCGCTATCGAGCATAGGTCTCTATATGCCATATAGGTTGGTGGTCCTCTTAACCAAGGAGTGTGAAGACACTGATATGGCATACAGGTGAGATGTATGGGTACATCATCATTGAACATAATCAACTCCAAAGCATTCTACTATCGAGCATATCTCTGATGAGATATAGGTATAAGTATCCCTTAGACCTAAGATTACCTCAGTGACTTGCAAGCAACTTACTGTGCTTTGGTACCCAACTAACTGAATTTCTAATTCAGCAATGGAAGGCTTTTGAAAATAGTCAAGTACTCACAAAGTTGGAGTATGATCAGAATTGACCACTCTAAGAGTTGGAGAAGAATGTATCACTGTATTTCAATATAGCAAAACCTTGGCCAGGATAATCCATCAAATGGATTTGATATTTTGAAATACAATGTGGACAACCTGATCAAAGTTGATAGTTGAACTCTGAGGTATCCTACGAGCATTATGGTTAAGAGGATGAATTATATGAAAACTATATCCACATGGGTTCTAAGGATGGTGTTCTACACCTTCGACCTATCCTACCATCGGGTATCATTACTAGATGGTTACTTCGATTGGTATAAAAAATTATTTCTATGCTATCGGCTTAGGTTCGGACCTATGAGGTCATACACATTAGAGCTTATGATCTGATCAGATGGTTGATCAATGGTTAATAATCATTCTAGGATTAAATAATCAATATGATTGGTGTTTAACCTAGTACAAGTATTGCAGTAGGATCGATTAGCAATTGAATTACTAATTAGCTTAATTTGACTAAGCCAATAGATTGAAATTAAGTTCAATTAAATATAATTTAATTAGATTTAGTTTGAACTTGATTGGATCAAGTCTAATTGATTAACTAAATAAGCCAAGTGCAAGAAAGAACTAGTCCTAGTCTAAATAGGACTCGAATTAACCCAATTTTTTAATTTAATTTAAAAAAAATTAAAATTAAATATAATTTAATTTGATTTAATTATGTCCTTAAATGGGTTAGGGTCTTATTTAATTGAATTGCTTTAATCTTGATTTTATTTTATTAAAAGATCTTATTTGACCAAGTCAAAATAGAAGACCTAGTGTGACTAGGACATCCTATCACTTGCGTCGAAAGATAGATTAGGCTCGAGGAGAAAGTCTCCCAAGAGCAACGAGCTAAGGATCCTATGAAATCCAATTAGATTGAGCCAGTCCAATCACTACCTCCTTCACATCGTAGATCAGAAAATATTTTTCGTCCTCCTAAAAGGTACTTAGGTACTATTTCAGAGGATGTAGAGAAAATATTTCTCATGGAAAATGGGGTTTGTGATGATGATCCAAAAATCTATTACGAGGCGATATTAGATATCTACTCCAAAAAATGGTTAGAGGCAATGAAGTCAGAGATTGACTCAATGCGCTCGAACCAAGTCTGAACCTTGGTAGATCCATCTTAAGGTATAGTACCTATTGGGTGTAAATGGATCTACAAAAGAAAGATAGGTGCACATGAAAATGTGGAGACATTCAAGGCTAGGTTAGTGGTGAAAAGGTATAGTCAACGCGAAGGCATTGACTATTAGGATACCTTCTCACCAGTATCCATGTTGAAATTCATCCACACATTGCTTACTGTTGCAGCCTATTTCAATTATGCAATATAGCAGTTGGATGTGAAAACAGCCTTCTTAAATGGATATCTTATAGAAGATATCTATATGAAATAGCCGCTAGGTTTCACATCTAGTGATATTGATCACAAGGTCTACAAACTGCAAAGGTCCATCTATGGACTTAAGCAAGCATCTCAAAGCTGGAATGCTCATTTCAATGATGTGATCAAATTATTTGGATTCATCAAGAATGAGGAGGAACCATATGTATTCAAAAAGATTAGTGGGAGCGCTACTGTCTTCCTTGTCCTATACGTAGATGACATCATCCTTATTGGGAATGATATTCCCATGTTGATCACAGTTAAAATGTGGTTATCAAAAGAGTTATCTATGAAAGACCTAGGAGAGAAATCCTTTATTCTAGAAATTAAGGTCTATAGGGATAGATATTATAGGATGCTGGGTCTCTCATAGAAGATGCACATAGAGGTGGTACTAAAGAGGTTTAGCATGAAAAACTCTAAGAGAGGATTGGTGCCCTTCAGGCATGGCATTCATCTTTCCAAGAAGACGTCCCAACACACTAGAGGAGATTGAATGCATGAGCAAGATTCCTTATGCTTTGATAATAGGGAGCCTCATGCATGCCATGCTATGTACATGACCTGATATCGCCCATGCTGTGAGTATCACAAGTAGATATCAGTCGAATCCAGATGAAGAGCACTGGACTTTTATGAAATATATTCTTAAGTACTTGAGAAGGACTAAGGATATGTTCTTGATTTTTGATAATGGAGAACTCTAGGTCCAAGATTATACAGGCAGATTTTATGTCTGATATAGATGATCGAAAGTAGACATCTGGTAGTCTATTTGTGTGTAATGATGGTGCCGTCAACTAAAAGAGTTCTAAGCAGACTATGATAGCAAATTTCATAATGAAAGCAGAGTACATCGCTGCATTGAAAGCTACAAAGGAGGCATTCTGGTATAAGAAGTTCACCATAAAATATGGAGTGATGCCATCAGATGCCATCCCTCTATACTATGACAACAATGGCGCTATAGCCCTAGCTAAGGAACCAAGGTCTCAGCAAAAATCTAAACACATCGAGCGGCGATTCTACCTCATTCGTGATTACCTCAAGAAGGGTTACATCAAGGTCAAGAGAGTTAACTCCACGGACAATGTGGTAGATCCACTAATGAAGCTTTTAGGCCAACAGAAGATCAAAGCCCACCTTGAGAAAATTGGACTTAGATTTGTGGCCAATTAGCTTTAGGTTAAGTGAGAGTTTGTTAGATGTGTGCCCTAGATGCCATATTGGCTAACATTTGTAATACACTTCTAAGGGTAATTTTTTAATTTTGATTATAAATTAATAAAAAATATTTTCTATCATAGTGTGCATTTAAAGTGTATGTGATACATCCTTTGAGTTAATGGTAATGACAATTCACATTTTCAAGGAGTTGAAAATTTAAGATATGAATTTTCATAATTAACTCATAAATTGCTCCCAATCGTAGGATCATCATGAGGATAGTGATTAATCTGAAAGGATGGTGTACGATCGCTTTCTTTGAGTAGATGAATCTTGAGTCTACGATATAGAGACATCGGAGCAAGATTACAAGTACTCGTTAGAGAACGAGGGCACTAAGCATGACCACCTCGAGCATTCATAAGGAAGTCTACCTTCTCATTGATGATTGGCTCGATGTTACAGTAGTGTGTCTGGTTCTTTGACCTCAAGTAAATCGACAATTCATCTTAAGGATGTTGTAGTTTGACTACATCATAACTCAATCTCCTATCTATTTGGAATCCTGAGTTGTATGTTGGTTATAGTATGTTCATTGTAGGAATTAGATTGCACCAATAAAAAATCTATCTATCATGGTAGATGAGGAGTAGCCCTATGATGATCATGAGAATCGAGTCCATAAGCCCATGGCTATTGCAGAGTGAAGATGATAGAAAGAGTTTCTATAAGGATTTCACATAGGACTCGAATTGAATGATTAATTCATATGATGGATATTGGGTTTGACGAGTTCACCTTAACCCTAACCTTGTTGGAGCTCAAAATAGAAGAACCCAATCACACAGGTAGCTGCACCATGAGATTCACTTTCAATTCTGATGGATTGCCATCACATACTATTAGATATCACTGGTGGATTTTGGGGGCAATTGGAATGATTTTGATGATCGATCATTCTAATTGTATGAATCAAAAAAGTTCTAGTCCATCGAAAGATATTTTGATGATATCGATGACAAAGATCATGATATGTCTCATTACCATATAGAACTAAACCTAACTAGATCACACAAACAAGGGTTTGGATCTGGATGTCATCAATTGAGCTAACCTAATTCGATTGATTTGGATTAGATCCAATCAGATTCAAGGTAATCATGCTAGCTCACAATTGAGCCTGACTTTCTCCTTCTGTAATCTTTCTAATTCATCACAATCGAGTCAAATTTGATTTAACTCATTCTTGTATCTTGAATGAGTTTATTTTCATCAGATTGGAATAAGTCCAAGTTAGATTAATTATGAAAATTAAATTCATTCCTAGTGCAATTGGACTAGGGTCAATAGTTGACCCAATTGAGAGAATTGATTGTCAAATGATCAGAGAATTTTAGAAATTTCTCAAGAAATCATTTTATTTTATTTTTTGTATATATGATAGGGAACGAGTTATACTTTGGGGGTACAAAATTTTGTGATTTTTGTAGATGCCTAGTCTATGTTTTGATAGAGTTTGATTTGGATCAAACTCTTAAGGGAAGAGTCCTAGACGCACATGGACTCTTTCTTATCCTTTCATGCTGCCACCTTCTAGATGGATTTTTGGCATCAAAACTAAAGAGGATCTAGGGTTTTTCATGAAGATCAGGTCCAAGAGTCCTAATGGTCAAATTAATAAGGTTTATGGTCAAAAAGGGACTCTTTATGGCGCTATGTCTAGTAGAAGAACTCTTCTCATGAAATTACCTCAAGGTAATTTATTTTTTCCACACCCAAAGGAGCCTTCACTCTTATACCAAATTCATGCAGAGAAGACATTCAGATTTTGTCCGAGTGGATATTGATAGAGGCAAGGCGTGGGCGTGGCTACTTCTAGAACCTCAGGAATCAACAGGATCATCGTAGGATAATTATATTACCAAATCAGGTACTTAAAATTAAATTTGATTTAATTTTATTTTTAACTTTTAATATCAAATATCTATGACCAGATCTGAGAAGTCTCAAATCTGATTAGGATTTTAGAAAATTTTTTTTATAATATTTCTTCAGATCCAATCAGATCTAAATGATTCTATGCTGGGAAAATAGGTTTTTCTTCAACTAGTATCAGAGCCAGGTTGCTGTTCTTCAAATTTATTTTAGATCTAATTTTATTTTAATTTTTAATCTAATATTAAAAAGGTTTAAATGTCATATTAGATATGATTAGATCTAAAATTAAAAAATTAAAATTAAATCATTTAGATCTAATATGTATGAGATGCATGACTAGACTGGAAATAGAATAGTTTTATGTGTAGTCTAGTATAATCATGTTGTTAATTTAATTAAATATAATTTTATATATATTTAAATTTTATTTTTCTAATATTATAATTATTTTAATTAGATCTAAAAAATAAAAAATAATATTTTTAATTTTTAATTTATTCATATATGATATGAAAAGATACATGTTTAGACAAGTTATAAAATTATTCTACAAATTATCTAGAATAGTTTTATTTTGATATGATCAAATTTAAATCTATTTTTTAGATATTATATAAGATATTTTAGATCTAAAAAATATGCATGTTTAATTTAGTGATAATACATGAGATGTATGCAAAGCATATATTAGTTAGATCATTAATTATATATGTGATATGTAATCTAGATCTAACTAGTTTTGTAGTTTTAATTATATTTCTGATTAAGATGTTTTCCTTGGCCTTGTGGTCATAAGAATAAAGTAGGGTTCAAAGGCCCTCTCCTCCTATTTGATGAGGAGTTCTTATGACGTGTAGGGGTGCTGCACGTTCGTCCTTAATCAAAAATCAAAACATATTTTCTGCAAAATCCTAGATCCTGAAATCCTAGGATTTTGATACTTATTTTTTATTTATGAATCCAAACATAATTAAGAATTAAGATTATAAAACTAATTAGGTCTAAAATTGAGAATTTTTAGATCTATGACATTTTCATAAAATTGGGTTCGAGCTTGGGTAGCTTAATTAGGTCTAGCAGTTGATCAAACCAAATCAAGAGTAGGTTAGATGGGATCAAGAGTACATAGAATTGACCAGCCTAGAAGTTGTAAGTCTGGGTCAAGGTCGACACATAGCCATATGTGATCGATCCAATTAAGACCTAATTTGGCTCCATGGTTCAAGCCTGGATTGTAGGCTAACCCGATTAGTTTTGGTTCGATAATTTAGTGTCTAAGATAAGTTTGACAAATATGATCGATTAATTTTTAATTGGGAGCTACTCGACCTGAATGCATTCTTGTTGAGTTAATGGCATATCCTTTCCATCGGTCTCACTTACTTGGCCATTTATGTCAATCCAGTTCTAATTTGAGGTGGCTAATAGTTCGAGCTAACCCATGCCACTAGGCTTGTCATAACCGTTATGACTGAGTCAAGTCTAAGTGACCTAAATTGAATCTTCCTAAGAAAAGATTAAGTCAATTGATCTTCCATCATTGCAGATGTGCAGACCCTTTCTGAGGTTGATTATTCTCGATTGGTTATAGTGGTTCAGTTGCACCGAAAAGATGCAATCATGTCTATTAGGCATTGGATGCTACCGGTAGGAGGATGGGTTGGACTTAATATTCTAGATACAGTGAGAAATATAATTAGAAATTCAATTCATGAAAATTGAGGGTCTGACTTAACTAAGGAGTGGATCAAAATTTCAGACATGGTGAGATTCATGAATTAGAGACCACCATTAGGTGCACCATGATTAGAGAATCATTGGATAAGAGTTGTCCACTCATCGATTGACCCATCACCAATAACTGTTAGGTAAGGTGGTGAGCCAGTCAATGGGACTGGACCACTCACTAGAAATTAATTGATCGCGAAGATTTTCGCATCTCTATTCAGGGAGTATAGGGATCCGAAAAAATAGTGGGAGCCTAATTTGTTTAAAAGTAAAATTTTTAAATAAATTAAATAAGTCTAATTATAAAATCTAACTAGAAACTTTGACTCTCTAAAGAAAAATATCTGCGTCCAATCCACTAGCCCATATCCTGGATGCCCATAGACTGACTGGATCCAACCTCAATGATTGACTTTGGAACTTCAAAATTATTTTAAATTTTAAGAAATTGACTCATGTATTGGAACAGGACCCTCCCACTTTACCATCTCATCCATTTGCTGATTAGAGAGCATCTCTAGAGAAGTGGACGGATGATGATAACAAAATTAGGTATTACATATTGGGCTCGATGTCTGATGAGCTCCAGCACCAACATGAAGATATTAAGACTAGCTACCAAATGTTGGCTCATCTATAAGAGTTGTATGGTGAATAAAGTCATGCAGCCAAATATCAAATCACTAGATGACTTTTTAAGGCTCAAATGCGTGAAGGGCAGTCGGTCCAAGATCATTGTCTGATGATGATCAAGAACTTAGAAGAGCTTGAGAAGCTTGATGTCAAGTTAGACAAGGGTTTGCAGATTGATATAATTCTATAATCCTTGACTGATGCATATGGATAGTTCATCATGAACTACCATATGCATAAACTATATAATACTCTGATAGAACTTATGAATATGCTGGTGACTGCCGAGCTTTCTATGAAAGATTCTAAAGGCTCAGTACTTGCTGTGGAGCTAACTTCTTTCAAGAGAAAGTCTTTTAGATAGATGAAGAAGTCCGTAAAGAAGCAGAAGATGGATTGTGGGAAGAAGAAGAAGGCAGAGCCGAAGAAGAAGGCCACTAATATAGGAAAATATTTCCATTGCAACATAGATGGTCATTGAAAGTGAAACTATCCTTTATACCTGGCCAGCCTGAAGAACAAGAAGGAGGCAGGTCCTTCTGGAGGTATGTTTGTTATAGAACCTAACCTTACAGTTTCTTCAACATCCAGTTGGATGCTTGACTCTGGTTCTAGTGCTGACTTATGCACTTCTATGCAGGGTCTTGAGGATAGCAGGAGGCTGAGGGATGGTGAGATGATCCTATGAATCGAGTATGGAGCAAGAATTGCTGTAGTGGTCGTAGGAACCTATCTTCCACGATTATCATTAGGATTAGATTTAGTTCTTAGAGACTATTTTTATGTGCTTGCAACAAGTAGAAATTTGATTTCTATTTCATGTTTAGCACAAGAAGGCTATGTAATTAGTTTTCTTAAGGATCATTGTAATATTTTTTATGAAAGAAATAAAATTGCAAGTGGTTATCTTATAAATGGTCTTTATCAGTTACATATCGATGTTTCTATTTTCAATATCGATCAAAATGTGAATACCATAGGATCAAAATGACCTTGGGATAGTCTAAATAATAGGTATTTGTGTCACCTTAGGCTAGGTCATATAACGGAAGATAGAGATAACAAATTAGAGACATCCGAGCTATTGAGTCCATTGACTTTGGAGCCATATTCGATTTATGAATTATTCCTTCATGACAAAATGACTGAGCTCCCTTTTGTAGGACATGGGAAAAGGGCCATAGACCAACTTGCCCTAGTACATACTAATGTATGCGGCCCATTTGATGTGCCGGCTAGAGAAAACTCTATCTACTTCATCATCTTTATCGATGATTTATCTCGATACGGGTATGTATATTTGATGTAACATAAATTTGAAGCTTTTAAAAAGTTCAAAGAATTCAGATATGAAGTAGAAAAATAAACTGAAAAATTCATTAAGGTTCTTCGATCAGATCGAGGAGGTGAATACCTTAGTCAGGAATTTCTAGACTATCTTAAGCAAAATAGCATAGTCTCTCAATGGACTCCACCTGGAACACCTTAACTTGATGGAATTTTTGAATGGAGAAATCAAACCTTATTAGATATGGTCCAATTATGATGAGCTTCACGAACCTCTCTGAGTTTGTTTGGGGACATAGTCTAATGACCGCTATATATTTACTGAATAAGGTTTCCTTTAAAACTGTTCCTATCACACTGTATGAGATATTGCATTGTAAGAAACCAAGTCTAAGTCACCTCAAAATTTAGGGTTGTTCGGCTCCTATTAAGAGATAATAGGCGGACAAGTTAGAGTATAGGTCCTTTAGAGCTTGATTCATAGGATATCCTAAAGAGTCATTAGGATATTATTTCTACATTCCAGAAGACCACAATATGATTGTGAGTTAACATGCCATCTTCCTTGAAAAATAGTTATTCAAGATGGTGGTATCGAAAGGCAGATTAGGCTCGAGGAGAAAGTCTCCCAAGAGCAACGAGCTAAGGACCCTATGAAACTCAATTAGATTGAGCCAATCCAATCACTACCTCCACCTCATAGATCAGAAAAGATTTTTCGTCCTCCTGAAAGGTTCTTAGGTACTATTTCAGAGGATGTAGATAAAATATTCCTCATGAATGGTGTTCATGGTGATGATCCCAAAACCTATGACGAGGTGATATTAGATATCGACTCTGAGAAATGATTAGAGGTAATAAAGTCAAAGATTAACTCAATGTACTCGAACCAAGTCTGGACCTTAATAGATCCACCTGAAGGTATAGTACCTATTGGATGTTAATGGATATATAAGAAAAAGATAGGTGCAGATGAAAATGTGGAGACATTCAAGGCTAGGTTAGTGATGAAATGGTATAGTCAGTGCGAAGGCATTGACTATCAGGATACCTTCTTACCAATAGCCATGCTAAAATCCATCCACATATTGCTTGTTGTTGCAGCCTATTTTGATTATGAAAAATGGTAGATGGACGTGAAAATGGCCTTCTTAAATGGATATCTTGAGGAAGATATCTATATGGAATAGCTGCTAGGTTTCACATCCAATGATGCTGATCACAAGGTCTGCAAGCTATAAAGGTCCATCTATGGACTTATGCAAGCATCTCGGAGCTAGAATGCTCATTTCAATGATGTGATCAAATGTTTAGATTCATTAAGAATGAGAAGAAACCATGTGTATTTAAAAAGGTCAGTGGGAGCGGTATTGTCTTCCTCATACTGTACGTGGATGACATCCTTCTTATTGGAAATGATATTCTCATGTTGTTCACAGTTAAAATGTGATTATCAAAAGAGTTCTTTATGAAACACCTAGGAGGGGATCCTATATTCTAAGAATTAAGGTCTATTGGGATAGACCAAATAGGATGTTGGGTCTCTCATAGAAGATATACATAGAGGAGGTACTAAAGAGGTTTATCATGAAAAACTCCAAGAGGAGATTGGTGCCCTTCAGACATGGCAGTCATCTCTCCAAGAAGATCTCTTATGCTTCGATAATAGGGAGCCTCATGTACACCATTCTATGTACACGATCTGATATCGCCCATGCTATGAGTGTCACGAGCAGATATCAATTGAATCTAGGTAAAGAGCACTAGACTTCTATGAAATTTATCCTTAAGTACTTGAGAGCGACTAAGGATATGTTCTTGATTTCTGGTAATGGAGAACTCCAGATCTAGGGTTATACAAACTCAGATTTTATGTCTGATATAGATGATCGAAAGTTGACATCTAGTAGTCTATTTATGTATAATGATGGTGCTATCAGCTGGAAGAGTTCTAAGCAGACTGTGATAGCAGATTCAACCATGAAAGCAGAGTACATCACTGCATCGAAAGCTGCAAAAGAGGCATTCTGGTATAAGAAGTTTACCGTAGAACTCGAAGTGATGCCATCAAATATTGTCCCTCTATACTACGACAACAATGGCGCCATAGCCTTAGCTAAGAAGCCAAGGTCTCACCAAAAATTCAAGCACATCGAGCAGCGATTCCACCTCATTCACGATTACCTCGAGAAGGGTTATGTCGAGGTCAAGAGAGTCAACTCCGCGAACAATGTGACAAATCCATTGGCAAAGCCTTTAGGCCAGCGAAAGATCAAAGTCCACCTTGAGAAGATGGGACTTAGATTTATAGCCAATTGGCTTTAGGTTAAGTAGGAGTTTGTCAGATGTGTGCCTTAGAAGCCAGATTGGCTAACACTTGTAATACACTTCTAAGGATAATTTTATAATTTTAACTATAAATTCATAAAATAATTATTTTCTATCACAGTATGTATTTAAAGTGTATGTGATACATCTTTTGAGTTAATGGTAATGACAATTCATATTTTCAAAGAGTTAAAAATTTAAGGTATGAATTTTCATAATTAACTCATAAACTATACCCGACCATAGGATCATGACGAGGATGGTGATTGATCCAGAAAGTTGGTGTAGAATAGCTTTCTTTGACTAGATAAGTTTTGAGTCTACGGTGTGGAGACACCAGAGCAAGAGTACAGGTACTCGTTAGAGAATGAGAGCACTGAGCGTGACCACCTCGAGCATTCATAAGGAAGTCTACCTTCTCGTTGATGACTAGCTCGATGTTACAATAGTGTGTCTGGTTCTTTGATCTAAGGTGCATCTGTAATTCATCTTAAGGGTGTTGTAGTTTGACTATACCATAAGTTGAACTCCTAGCCATTTAAAATCCTAAGGTGTATGTTGGCTATAGTACGTTCATTGTAGGAATTGGATTGCACCAATAAAAAATCTATCTACCTCGGTAGATGAGGAGTAACCCTATGATGATCATAAGAATCGAGTCCATAAGCCCATGGCCATGGTAGAGTGAAGATGATAGAAAGAGTTTCTATAAGGGTTTCACATAGGACTCAAATCGAATGATTAATTCATATGATGGATATTGGGTTTGACGAGTTCTCCTTAACAGTAATCCTATCGGAGCTTAAGATAGAAGAACCCAATCACACAGGTAGCTACATCGAGAGGTTCACTTTTATTTCTAATATGTTTCCACCATATACTGCTAGGTGTCACTTATGGATTTTGGGGGCAATTAGAATGATTTTGATGATCGATCATTCTAATTTATGAATCAGAAAAGTTCTAGTCCATTGAAAGATATTTCAATGATGGAGATCATGACGTATCTCATTATCACATAGAATTAAATCTAACTGGATCACACAAATAGGGGTTTAGGTCTGGATATAAACAATTAAGCTAACTTAGTTTGATTGATTTGGATTAGATCCAATCAGGATCAAGGTAATCGTGCTAGCACATGATTGAGCCAGACTTTCTCCTTCTGTAATCTTTCTGATTTATTGCAACCAAGTCAAATTTGATTTCACTCATTCCTATATCTTGAATAAGTTTATTTTTATCTGACTAGTACAAGTCTAGGTCAGATTAATTATGAAAATTAAATTCATTCCTTGTGCAATTGGACTAGGGTCAATAGTTGACCCAATTGAGAGAATTGAGGGTCACATGATTAGATAATTTTAGAATTTTTTCTAAAAATTATTTTGCTCTAATTTTTAGCTATGTGATAGGGTAGTAGTTATTATTTGGGTGTGTAAAATTTTATGATTTTTGAAGGTTCCTAGGTCAGGTTTTGATAGAGTTTGATTTTGATTAAACTCTTAAGGGAAGAGTCCTAGATGCACATGGACTCTTCCTTATCCTTTCATGTCGCCACCTTCTAAATGGATTTTTGGTGTCAAAACTAAATGGGATCTGGGGTTTTTCAGGGAGATTAGGTCCAAGAGTCCTAATGGTTGAATTAATATGGTTTTTGATCAAAAAGGGACTCTTTATGGTGCTATGTCTAGTATAAGAACTCTTCTCAGAAAATTGCCTCAAGGTAATTTATTTTTTCCACACCCAAAGGAGCCTTCCCTCTAATATCTATAGCCCCTTTATCCTCTCTCTCCCTCTCTTCTACTTGCCTAAAAAGTTAGGCACAAATCTAAATTGAAGGTCCAAAGTTTTTGGTACAAGATTCAGTATCTACGTGATAGTGTTCGTGAGATGAACAGGCTGCCCTCAGAAGTCATTTTGAAGGCTTTTCAAATTAGATCTAGATCTAATTTTTGGAGGAAAAGTTCACAAGGAGAAGATGTTCAAATCTTGCCCAAGTAGATTCTAGTAGAGGCCAGGCGCATGCATGGATACTTCTAGAACCTCAAGAATCAACAAGATCATTGCAAGGTAATTAGATTACCAAATTAGGTACTTAAAATTAAATCTAATTTAATTTTACTTTTAAATTTTAATATCAGATCTCTATGATTAGATTCGAGAAGTTTTAGATCTAATTAAAATTCTAAAAATTTTTTTTACAATATTCTTTCAGATCCAATCAGATCTGAGCGATCCTATATCGGAAAAATAGATTTTTCCTTCAACTAAATGTAGCGGAAGATATATATTAAACTATTTAACCTATTTACGCATATGATCTAATCACTAAATCCTACATCTAGAACTTATGATATATCATGATGCACATATAAATCCAAAAATAAAAACATAGATTGGTGTTGATCACATCAATACCTTCGATGTAGAACACTTTTACAAATCCTAGATCTCATCTAGGTCATAAAAGAGATCAGATCTCTTATGTTTGCTGTTAGATATGTATCCTAGATGCCAGATTGGCTAAACACTTATAATACACTTTTAAGGATAATTTTATAATTTTAACTATAAATTAATAAAAAATTTATTTTCTATCATAGTATGTATTTAAAGCGTCTGTGATACATCCTTTGAGTTAATGATAATGATAATTTATATTTTCAAGAGTTAGAAATTTGAGATATAAATTTTCATAATTAACTCATAAATAGCTTCCGACCATAAGATCATCATGAGCATGGTGATCGATCTGGAAGGTTGGTGTATAATTGCTTTCTTAGGATAGATGTGTCTTGAGTCTACGATGTAGAGTCACCGAAGTGAGAGTATAGGTACTCATTATAGAACGAGGGTGCTGAGCATGACCACCTCGAGCAGTCATAAGGAAGTCTACCTTCTCGTCGATGATTGACTCGATGCTGTAGTGGTATGTCTGGTTCTTTAACCTGAGGTGTATCAGTAGTTCACCTTATGAGTATTATAGTTTGACTGTATCATAACTCGATCTCCTAGCAATTTGGAATCTTGAGGTGTATGTTGGCTATAGCATGTTCATTATAGGAATTGGATTGTGCAAATAAGAGATCTATCTACCTCAATAGATAAGGAGTAGCCCTATGATAATCATGAGATTGAGTTCTTAAGCCCATGGCCATGGCAGAGTGAAGATGAAAGAAAGAGATTCTATTAGTTGCATATTAGACTCAAATTGAATAATTAGTTCATATGACAGATATTGGGTTTGACGGTTCACCTTAACCCTAATCCTGTCAGGGCTGAAGATAGAAGAATCCAATCACACAAGTAGCTACATCAAGAGGTTCGCTTTTGATTTTGATGGATTGCCACTATATACTTCTAGTTGTCACTAGTAAATTTTGAAAGCAATTAGAATGATTTAGATAATCGTTCATTCTAATTGTATAAGTCAGAAAAGTTCTAGTCCATCGAAAGATTTTTCGATGATGTCGATGATAGAGATCGCGACATATCTCTTTACCATATGGAATTGAACCTAACTGGATCACACAAATAAGGGTTTAGGTCTAGATGTCATCAATTGGACTAACTAGTTCAATTGATTTGGATTAGATTCAAATAGGTTCAAGAAATTCATGCTAGTACATGATTGAGCCTAACATTCTTTTTTTGTAATCATTTTGGTTCATCTCGATTGAGCCAAATTTATTTGGGCTCACTCAAAATCCTTATCTTAGTCTGACTAAAGCTTGTCTAGATTAGAAAAGGGTTATCTTAATTTATTAGATAGATTTAAAACAACACCTGCCAATTTCTATCATCCGCTAATTCCTATTTTTGGATATAGGTCAACAATTGACCCTGGACACTTGGACATAGGGCCATATGTCATGCGCCAATTGGAGAGCACCTAGGGCTCTTGTCCCCCTACTAAAAGGGGCAAGAGAGAGGGTGCACACCACCCTAGGCGTAAATCCCAAATGGATAAGAGATGGAGTCCCATATAGATGGGACTCTAGAGTTTCTTGATGGGCTTAAATACCTAGGCGCCAAAGACTTTTGCTTTATCCAGTCTTGGTGCCACCTATGTGGATTTTTGAGAGACTCTCATCTGATTGAATCAGATAACATCATCACATTAATCAAATTTAGATTTGATTGAATGAAGGCCTCTAATTGGCCAGGATGATGTGGCACTGCATGGTGCAGCAGGGTCTATTTAAACCGTGTCTGCACCTAGGGTTTAGAACTATTGCATAATTTCCACACCCTAAGGCTACCTCCCTCTCTCTTCCATGCCCCATCTAATCCTCTCTCTCCTCTCTCCATGTCCAAAGAGTTGGACATGGGTTTAAGTACCATCGAAAGAAGAAAGGTGCCCAGATCAGGAAGAAGGCAGCACTACTGAAAGAGATGACTGCTGCTTCTTCAAAAAATATTTTGAAGAACTTCAAGATCAGATCTAGATCTAATTTTTAAGAGATGATTTAGAAGGAGAAGACCTCCAGATCCTACCTGAGTGGACACTAATAGAGGCTAGGCATGTGCGTGGCTCCTTCCAGAACCTCAGGATCAATCAGGATCATCACAAGATAATCTGATTACCGAAAATAAGATATGAAATTTAATTTAATTTAATTTTTATTTTAATATTAGATCTTTAGGATTAGATTAGAGATGTCTCAAATTTGATTAGGATCATAGAAAAAAATTTTAAAATATTTTATCAGATTCAATCAGATCTGAACGATCCTATGCCAAAAAAATAGGATTTTTCTTTCAACTGGTATCAGAGCTAGGTTGGTAGTTCATTAGATCTATTTTAGATTTAATTTAATTTATATTTATAATTTGATATTAAAAGATTTTAGATGTCACATAAAATATGATTAGATCTAAAATCAAAAAATTAAAAATAAAATGATTTAGATCTATAATGTATGAGATGCATGACTAGACTAGGTATAGAATAGTTCTTTGTATAGTCTAGCATAATCATATTTTTAATTTAATTAAAAATAATTTTAAATCTATTTAATTTTTTTAGATTATAATTATTGTAATAATATCTAAAAAATAAAAAATAAAATTTTAATTTTTTCATATGAGATATGAAAGATGCATGCTTAGACTAGTTATAGAATAGTTCTATAAATGTCTAGAATATTTTTGTTTGATGTGATCAAAATTAAATTTTATTTTTTAGATATTATATATAATATATCAGATCTAAAGGCATGCATGTTTAATTTAGTTATGATACATGCGATGTATGCAAAATATATATAAGTTAGATTATTAATTATATATGTGATATATGATTTAGACCTAACTAGTTTTGCACTAGAAATTATATTTTTGATTAAGACATGCTTCTTGGCCATCCAATAATAAGAACAAAGTAGGATTTAAAGATCCTCTCCTTTCATTCGATGGTGTGTACTTATAATGTGTAGGGGTACTGCATATTCATTCTTAATCAAAAATTAAAACTTATTTTTCTATAAAATTCTAGATCCTAAAACCCTAAGATTTTATTACATATTTTATTCATGAACCCAAAACTTAATTAAAAATTAAGATTATGAAATTAATTAGATCTAAAAATTATGAATTTTTAGATCTAAGATATATTCATAAAATTGGGTTCTGGCTTGGGTAGCTCAATTAGGTTTAGCGGTTGATCCAATCGAATCAAGAGTTGGTTAGGCGGGATCAAAGAAAGCTTAGTTTTGACCTGTCTAATAGGATTAAGTCAAGGTCAAGATCGAATCACATTGAGATATGACTCAATCAAGTCAATACCTAATTTAGCTCTGTGATTCATGCCTGAATTGTAGGCTAACCCAATTAGTTCTGATTCGATAATTTGATGTCTAAGGTAAGTCTAGCAGATACGATCGGCTGATTTTTAATTGAAAGCTACTCGACCTGAATACGTTCTTATCGAGTTAATGGCATATTCCTTCCACCAATTTCACTTACCTGGCCATTTATGCTGATCCAGTTTTGATTTGAGGTGGCTAACAATTCGAGCCAACCCATGCCACTAGGTTAGTTATAATTGTTATGACTAAGTCAAGTCAAGTTTAAAGAGACCTAAATTTAATCTTTCTAAGAAAATATTAAGTCTAAGGTCTTCCACCATTGTAGATGTGCGGGCCCTTCTCGGGGTTGATTGTTCCTCAGCTGGATATAGTGGTTTAGTTGCACTGAAAAAATGCAACCATGTCTATTAGTTATTGGATGCTACGGGTTGGAGGATGGGTTGAGCTCAATATTTTGGATACGATGAAGGATCCAATCAGAAATTCAATTCATGCAAATGATGGGTCTGACTTAACTAAGGAGCGGATCAATATTCCTGATAAGGTGAGATTCATGAATTAGAGATTAGGTTTGGGTACATCATAATTAGAGAATCATTGGACAAGAGTTATCCACTCATCAGTTGACCTATCATCAATAACTGTTAGGTGAGATGATGAGCCAGTCGGTGGGACTGCACCATCCATAGAAATCAATAATCATGGAGATTTTTGCATCTCTACCAAGGGAGTATAGGGATCTGAGTAAATAGTGGGAGCCTAATTTATTTAAAAATAAAATTTCTAAATAAATTGATTAAGTCTAATTACAAAATCTAATTAGAAACTTTGACTCTCTATAGGAAGATGTCTACGTCCATCCCACTAGCCCGCATCCTTTACACCCATAGACTAACCAGATCCAACTACAAGGATTGGCTCCAAAACTTCAAAACTATTTTGAATTTTGAGAAGTTGACTCATGTGTTGGAGCAAGATCATCCCACCTTACCAGTCCATCCATCCATTGATCAAAGAGCGTCTCTCGAGAAGTAGATAGATGAAGATAACAAAGCTAGGTATTACATGTTGGGCTCGATGTTTGATGTGCTCCAGTGCCAACATGAAGATATTAAGACTGGCCACCAAATGTTGGCTCACCTGCAAGAGTTGTTTGGTGAATAGAGTTTCATAGTCAAATATCAAGTCACTAAGACACTGTTTAAGGCTCAAATGCATATTGGGCAACTAGTCCAAGATCATTATTTGATGATGATCAAGGACTTAGAAGAGCTTGAGAAGCTCAATGTCAAGTTAGATCAGGATCTGCAGATTGATATAATTCTGCAATCCCTGACTGATGCGTATGGGCAGTTCATCATGAACTACCATATGCATAAATCTCAGAATACCTTGGTTGAACTCATGAATATGCTCGTTACTACTAAGCTTTCTATGAAAAGTTCTAAAGGCTTAGTACTTGCTGTGTAGCAGACTTCTTCCAAGAGAAAGTTTTTTGAAAAGAAGAAGATCGTGAAGAAGCAGAAGGTGGATGGTGGGAAGAAAAAGAAGATAGAGCCGAAGAAGAAGACCACTAACAAAGAACAATATTTTCATTATAATACTGATAGCCATTAGAAGTAGAACGACCCTTTGTACCTGGCCAGCCTGAAGAACAGGAAGAAGGTAGGTCCTTCTAGAGATATGCTTGTTATAAAATCTAATCTTATGATTTATTCAACATCCAATTGGGTGCTTGACTCTAGTTCTAGTGCTCACTTTGTGCTTCTATGTAGGGTCTTGAGGATAGCAGGGGTTGGGGGATGGTGAGATGATCCTACACATCGAGAATGGAGTAAGAGTTGCTACTATAACTGTGGGAACCTATCCTCTGTGATTACCATCAGGATTAGATTTAGTTCTTAGAGACTATTTTTATGTGCCTACAGTAGGCAGGAATTTGATTTTTGTTTCATGTTTAGCACAAGAAGGCTATGTAATTAGTTTTCTTAAAGACCATTGTAACATTCTTTATGAAAAAAATAAAATTGCAAGTGGTTTTCTTATAAATGATCTCTACCAGTTACATATTAATGTTTCTATTTTTAATATCGAGCAAAATATAAATACTATAGGATCAAAGTGACCTAGGGATAGTCTAAATGATAGGTATCTATGGCACCTTAGGCTAGGTCGTATAGCCATTGATAGGGTTAACAAATTGGAGAAATTCAGGCTATTAAGTTCATTGAATTTTGAGTCATATCCAATTTGTGAATCATGCCTTCATGGCAAAATGACCAAGCTCCCTTTGTAGGATATGGGGAAAGGGCCACAGACCTACTTGTCTTAGTACATACTGATGTATGCGACCTATTTGATGTGCCCGCTAGGGGCAATTATGTCTACTTTATCATTTTTACCGATCACTTATCTTGGTATAGGTATGTGTATTTGATGTGACACAAGTCTGAAGCTTTTAAAAAGTTTAAGAAATTCAGACTCAAAGTAGAAAATCAAATAAAAAAAATCATTAAAATTTTTTGGTCAGATCGACGAGGCGAATACCTTAGTCGAGAATTCCTAGACTATCTTAAGTATAATGGCATAGTCTCTTAATGGACTCAACTTGGAATGCCTCAACTCAACGAAGTTTTAGAATGGAGAAATTGGACCTTATTAGATATGGTTCGATCCATGATGAGTTTCACGAACCTTCCTGAGTTTCTTTGGGTACATAGTTTGATGATTGCTATATATTTACTGAATAGGATTCCCTCTAAGACCATTCCTACCATACCATATGAGATATGGTATGGTAAGAAATCAAGTCAAAGTCATCTCAAAATTTTGGGTTGTCTGGCCCATGTCAAGAGACAACAGAAGGACAAATTAGAGTCTAGGTCTTTTAGAGCTCGATTTATTGGATATTCTAAAGAGTCATTAGGATATTATTTCTATCTTCCAAAAGATCACAATGTGATTGTGAGTCGACATGCTATCTTTCTTGAAAAATAGTTTATTCTAGATGGTGGCATCGGAAGACAGATTAGACTCGATGAGAAAGTCTTCGATGAGAAATGAGCTAAGGAACCTATGAAACCCAGTCAGATTGAGCCAACTCAGATACCACCTCCTCCACCTCATAGATCAAGTAGAACTTTTCATTCTCCTGAAAGGTACATAGGTACTGTATCAGAAGATGTAGAGAAAATGTTCCTCACAGAAAATATGGTTCATAGAGATGATCCAAAAACTTATGACGAGATGATATCAGATATCGACTCTGAGAAATTGTTAGAGGCAATGAGGTTAGAGATTGACTTAATGCGTTCGAACGAAGTCTTAACCTTGGTAGATCCATCTAAAGGTATAGTACCTATTGGATGTAAAGGAATCATCAAGAGAAAGACAGATGCTGATGGAAATGTAGAGACATTCAGAGCAAGGCTCGTAGTGAAAGGGTATGTCAACGTGAAGGCATTGACTAATATGATACTCTTTTGCTAGTAGCCATGCTCAAATCCATCCGCACATTGCTTGCTATTATAGCCTATTTTGATTATAAAATATGGTAGATGAACATGAAAATGGCATTCTTAAATGGATATCTTGAGGAAGATATGTATATGGAATAGCCACTAGATTTCACATCCAGTGATAATGATCATAAAGTATGCAAGCTGCAAAGATCCACATATGGACTTAAGCAAGCATCTCAAAGCTGGAATGCTCATTTGGATTCATCAAGAATGAGGAGTCCTGTGTTTTTAGAAAGATCAATGAGAGTGCTGTTGTCTTCCTTATACTATACATAGATGACATCTTCCTAATTGGGATTGATATTTTCATGTTGACTACAGTCAAAATATAGTTGTCTAAGGAGTTCTCTATGAAAGATCTAGGAGAGGCATCCTTTATTCTGGTAATTATAGTCTATATGGATAGACCGAATAGGATGCTGAGTCTCACATAGAAAATATACATAGAGGAGGTGCTAAAGAGGTTTAGCATGGAAAACTCCAAGAGGGATTTAGTATCCTTCAGACATGGCATTCATCTCTTTAAGAAGATGTGCCTTAGCACACCTAAGAAGATTGAATGCATGAACAAGATCTCTTATGCTTTAGCAATAGAAAGCCTCATGTATGCCATGCTATGTATACAACCTGATATTGCCCATGCTGTGAGTGCCACGAGTAGGTATCAGTCAAATCTAGATGAAGAGCACTGGACTTCTTTGAAATGTATCTTTAAGTACTTAAGAAGGACTAAGGATATGTTTCTAATCTTTGGTAATGAAGAACCCCAGATCCAGGGGTATACAGACTCGGATTTTATATCCAACATAGATGATTGCTATTCGACATCTAGAAGTCTATTTATTTATAATGATAAAGCTATTAGTTGGAAGAGTTCCAAGTAGATGGTGATAGTAGACTCCACCATGGAAGCAGAGTACATCACTGCATCAAAGGCTGCAAAGGAGGCATTCTGGTATAAGAAGTTCACCATAAAGCTCGAAGTGATGCAATCAGATACCATCCCTCTATACTACAACAACAATGGTGCCATAGCCCTAGCTAAGGAGCCGAGGTCTCACCAGAAATCCAAGCACATTGAGTGGTGATACCACCTCATCCATGATTATCTTAAGAAGAGATACGTTAAGGTCAAGAGTGCCAACACTACAGACAATGCAGCTGACCTATTGACAAAATCAATGAGCCAACAGAAGATTGAAGCCCATCTTGAGAAGATGAGACTTAGATTTATAGCCAATTGGCTTTAGATCAAGTGGGAGTTTGTTAGATGTGTGCCATAGAAGTTAGATTGGCTAAATACATGTAATACACTTCTAAGGATAATTTTATAATTTTAACTATAAATTAATAAAAGAATTATTTTCTATCATAGAGTGTATTTAAAGTGTCTGTGTTACATCCTTTGAGTTAATGATAATGATACTTCATTTTTTCAAAAGTTGAAAATTTGAGACATGAATTTTCATAATTAACTCATAAACAGCTCCCGATCGTAGGATCATCACGAGGATCGTGATCGATCTGGAAGTTTGGTGTATAATAAGAAAGTCTATCGTATTGAGTCACTGGAGTGAGAGTACAAGTACTCATTAGAGAATGAGGGCATTGAGCATGACCATCTTGAACAGTCATAAGGAAGTCTATCTTCTTATCAATGACTGCTTCGATGCTGTAGTGGTGTGTCTGGTTCTTTGACTTGAGGTGCATCGATAAATAACCTTAAGGATGTTATAGTTTGACTACACCATAACTTGGTCTCCTAGCCATTCAAAATTCTGAGGTGTATGTTGGCTATAGCATATTCATTATAGAAATTGGATTGCACCAATAGGAGATCTTTCTACCTCAGTGGATGAGGAGCAGTCCAATGATAATCATGAGATTGAGTCCTTAAGCCCAGGGCCATGGTAGAGTGAAGATGATAGAAAGAGTTTCTATTAGAGTTTCATATTGGACTCAAATTGAATGATTAATTCATATGACGGATATTGGGTTTGACGAGTTTACCTTAACCCTAATCCTGTCAGGGCTCAAGATAGAATAACAGAATCACACAGGTAGCTACACCAAGAGATTCACTTTTGGTTTTGATGGGTTGCCACTATATACTGCTAGGTGTCACTAGTAGAGTTTTGGAGCAATTAGAATGATTTAGATGATCGTTCATTCTAATTGTATTAATCAAAAAAGTTTTGATCTATCAAAAGATATTTCGATGATGTCGATGATAGAGATCCCAACATGTCTCATTACCATACAGAACTGAACCTAACTAGGTCATAGAAATAAGGGTTTGGGTCTAGATGTCATCAATTGGACTAACCTAGTTTAACTAATTTGGATTAGATTCAATTAGCTTCAAGGAAATTGTGCTAGCACATGATTGAGCCTAATATTCTCCTTTTGTAATCATTTTGGTTTGTCTTGGCTGAGCCAAATTTGTTTGGACTCAGTCAGAAATCTTGTCTTAGTCTGATTGGAGCTTGTCCAGATTAAAAAAAAATTATCTTAATTTATTAGCTAGATTTAAGACAACACCTACCAATTCCTATCACCTGCTAACTCCTATTTTTGGATATAGGTCAACAGTTGACTCAGGACATTTGGACATATGTCGATGTGTCATGTGCCAATAGGAGAGCACCTAGGTCTCTTGTTCTCTTGCTAAAAGAAGTAAGAGAGAGGGTGGACGCCACCCTAGGCTTGTGCCCCATATGGATAAGAGATGGAGTCCCATACAGATGGGACTCTAGGGTTTCTTGATGGGTTTAAATAACTAGGCACCAAAGACTTTTGCTTTATCAAGTCTTGGCACCACCTATGTAGATTTTTGAGGAACTCTCATCTGATTGGATTAGATGACATCATCCCACCAATCAGATTTAGATCTGATTGAATGAAGGCCTCTGATTGGTCGGGATGATGTGGCACTGCATGGTGCAGCATGGTCTATTTAAACCCTATCTGTGCCTAGGGTTTAGAATTCTTGCATAATTCCCATTCCCCAAGGCTGCCTCCCACTCTCTTTCATGCCCCATTTGATCCTCTCTCTCTCTCCTCTCCATGCCCAAGGAGTTGGGCACGGTTTAAAGTACCATCCAAGGAAGAAAGGTGCGCAGATCAGGAAGAATGCAGCACTGCTGAAAGAGACCACTGGTACTTCTTCAAAAAAAGTTTTGAAGAACTTCAAGATTAGATCCAGATCTAATTTTTGAAGAGATGATTTAGAAGGAGAAGACCTCTAGATCCTACTTAAGTGGATATCGGTAGAGGCTAGGCATGCGCATGGCTCCTTCCAGAACCTCAGGATCAATCAGGATCATCATAGGGTAATCTGATTATCCAAAATAAGGTATGAAATTTTTTTAATACTAGATCTTTAGGATCAGATCCGAGATGTCTTAGATCTGAAGAGGATCATAGAAAAAATTTTTGAAATATTCCATCAGATCCAATTAGATCTAAATGATCCTGTGCCAAAAAAGTAGGATTTTTCCTTCATTTCCTTGGGTCAAGAATACCACAGCTGAAAAACATATTTGTTCTTATTGCTTGGAGCCACGTAGCATGTCCAGCCTCTACAGGTTATCCACATGAGATCACTAAATAGATCGTGAAAGAAAAATCTAGCTTTTCTACCATAGGATCGATCTAATCTGATCAGATCTAACATAAAATTTTAAATTTTTTTTTCTTATGATCTGACCAGATCTGAGAGTTCTTAGATCTGATTGGAATAATCTAAATATAAAATATAAATTAAAATTAAATCTACTAACATCTTATGTTATGTTATTGGATAAACTATTTATCCTGCTGATGATCTGATGAAGTTTGAGGTTCTGACTATAGCCGTGCAAGCACCCAACCTCTACCAAAGTTCACTCAGGTTAGATCTAGAAGTCCTCTCCTTCTGGATCTGATCATAAAAGATCAGATCCAAAATTGATTTGTAAAGCCTTCGAACTAATATTCGATGGATGTGTGTTCGTCTCATGAACAAGGTCATCTCGATCTAATTTTTGCAGTAGCAGCCTTCAACTTTTGAAGATGATTTTGTTGCCCAGATGAACAACCCAAGGGGGGGGGGGTGAATTAGATTTTCAAAAATTTAAATAGATATGTGTGGTGATTAAAGATTAAATCCTGAGTGATCTAAACGTGAGAGCAAATAGAAGACACAAGTTAGAGCACACACATAAGCAAGAGGATTTTATAGTGGTTCGATGCACTTTTAGCACTTACGTCCACTCCCCAAGCAAACTCTTAGGAATTTCACTATAATCCCTTAAGATTACAGCTGGATAGTTTTCTCGGACTTACTATCCAATAATCTAGTAGGTTTTACCCTAGGTTCACCAACCACAACCCTTACAAGATTTAGATAGACCAATCTGAATAAACAAAAGGAGAGAAAAACTCCAAAATCTAAGTTTCAGCTCCTGCTGAAATCAAATACACAAAAAGGGACAAGAAAATTTTTCAACTCAAAAGGCCCCTTCGAATGAGCAAAAGAGTTGTCCTTACAGTTCATTGAAAGCCTCTTTGAATCCGTGAAGTTAATGCACTTGAGGATTCTTCAATGCTTGAGAGAATCGATTGACTAAAGATGGAGATTTCTATTCAAGAATAGAGCGTGCTTTTCTTTCTCTTATTTTTCTTCTTATTGATCATAAATAAGCCTTCTTCCTTTTGTATCTGTAGCATTCTCTCTCTTCTGGTGATAATTCAAGCTCAAAAAAAGCAAAATCCGAACGTTGGACAGCAGCAACTAGCCGTTGGAGTTGAAAAAATCTGATCTAGAATGCCTCATCAAAAAGTTATCGTCGAGTCTCGAGACCTCTCAGTTTGTCTTGAGACATCTCACCAAGTTATGGGGCCTCTCGGTTTGAACAGGAGAGCTCTCTCCTTCAGTCTCATGAAAAATCATCAATCTAAAAAAAATGGCTCGTCTGAGATCGAGACCTCTCAGTTCTAAACGAGACCTCTCGCGGGGACTGTGAGATCTCTCAAAAATCCTATGAGATCTCTCACTCTCAGAGCACAGAAACTGAATTTCTATTGCCTGAGATCGAGAGCTCTCAAAATTTTCTCGAGACCTCTCGAAAGTGTGCTAGAACAACACTTGGGGCATGCCAGTCCATTTGAGAGCTCTAGAAAAATTTTTAAGACATCTCAAAGACTGCTCCAAGATAATTTTGAGAGGATTTTTGCCCCGAACAAGGAGATTTAAATTTTGATTGATTTTTACTTAATGTCTTTCCTATTTTGGTCAAAGAGCTCTCTTTATTCTGATATTAGAACACTTAATATAAAATATATTAGTAATCATTTGCTTTAATGTTTGGTCATCACCAAAATCACTTAGGTGGTTCAACAATCTCCCCATTTTTTATGGTGACAAAACATTAAGCAATCCATTAAATGATTATAAGAAATATGAATGTCATGAACTAATGAATGCAATATTTTTGTGCTGAAGCTCTCCCTTAATGTATGCTCTAACAAAATAAATAAGATTTAAATAATCATTCTCCCCCTTAATGTATGCTCTTTTGAAATGAATAATATAAAATAAATAAGATTTGCATTTGATCAATTCAAACAATTCATTTTCTAAAAAGTCTCACATTTTTTGTATTTTAGTTTGAATTGATTATATATTTGTATATTTTTTCTTAATATTTCTTCCCCTTTTTGTCATCATCAAAATCACAACAATGAAAGGATCATAAAAAAGATAAAGAAGGCAAGAATATCAAAAGGATTGATTCCATTTCAAGATTTAATACTACATAGTTAGAGGTGTATGTTGGTTTACAAAAAATGAATCTCATATCAACATACCTAAATCAAAAGTTAAATTAAAAGAGAAACTAGACCTAGTCCTCATCAGAGAGGAACTCAATGATGGGTTTAGATGAAGATTTGGGTCTAGTTGAGGACAAGTAAAGAGCAGGTCTAGGAGATGGTGATGGTCAAGAAGAAGATGATGGTCCAGAAGAAGAAGAAGTCTAACTCAGAATCTACCGTAGATTGAAAATGAGGACTTCAGCTGTGGTGCACTGAATAGTGATATTCTCTTCAACTCTTTGTGCAATCCTAGCATTATCGGATAGGAGTAATTCAATTTGAGTTGATGTTTTATGCTGCTCCTCCAATATTTCTAACCTTTAAGATAGTTCACTGATTTGTTGATTAAGCATTTCTGTTTGACCCTCAATGGATATCCTTTGCTCTTCAATGCTTACTAAAAGTTGATGCCTCACACTAGATAGTATATCCATAAACCTTTCAGATACTTTCTAAACCACTTTTTCTACCACCCTTTCAACTAACAGATCTTGATCAAAAGCTTGGGGAGGAGCTGGAGCAGGACAAGGAGGCACCTAAGGAGAGTGTGGAGACCCTGGTGTAATGAAGGATGGTCTAGCAGATGGTGATGGCAGAGGGGGTGGAGATCTATGTTCTTTAGACTCGATTGCAGCATGTTCATCTACCCTTTTTCATTTATCATCCTTCTTTAATAATTTCATTCGATTCAATGTTTCCTTATTGATGTTGTCCGTGTGAGCTAGCTTTTTGAAATCTTCACCTTCTAGATTAACTTGAAAGTCCTTGAAGATTAAGGTGAAGATCATTCCATAGGGTAAACATGCCTTGCTCTTGCTAGCTGTATCCTTCAGTTGTTATAGCATGAGAGAGGAAAAGTTGATGGGAGTTCCAGTCACCATAAAGAACATGAGTCCAAGTTCCCTTTTTCCAATCCAGTCATGTCTTCCAACTTTAGAGAAAATAATATGACTGACAAAGTTGATGGGAATTTCAGTCACCATAAAGAACATGACTCCAAGTTCTCTTTTTCCAATCCAGTCATGTCTTCCAACTTTAGAAAAAATAATATGACTGACAAAGGACAACAGTAATCTCATTTTGATCGAAAGAAGATGTGAAACAAGTTGAAGATTTTCATCAACCTCTTCCCTTTCTAAGACAAACTTAAGGGCTTCAGTTTTATCAAATAAGTTTAGGTTACTGATCCCAGTCCTAGACACTTCAAGGAGCTACCCTATTTTTCTCTCATCTAAAGAAATATGCACTCCTTTCACAATAGATTCCACCTTCGACCCATGCTCAAAACTAATCTGGTCAAAAAATTTCCTTATTAAGTTTGGCTAAATGTTTAACTCTAGGGTACAGAGTTTTTTCCAACCTTGCTGCCAGATCTAGGATCCAATACGAAAGCTCCTGATCAAGGCAAGCAATGTCGATATAGCAGCCCATTGGAAGTATCCTAGTAGTAATGAAAAGTTGAGCACAGGATGATGAAGCAGATGGAGATGATTGAGCCATGTCACACTATCGTTTAGTCCTAGCTTCAGTCGATAGCATGATGGAGGGTCTTTGAGCGGCGAGCGATCTCTTCCTCAGAGCCATTGGGGGCCAAGGTTTGGAGGGAATGGACAAAAGAGGGTGATTTGAAGATTTTTGAGGAAAGAAGGAGAGTTTTGGAGAGAATGGAGGAGAGGTCTCGGAGGAGTAGAATGAAAGAATGGAACAGGAGACCTCTCATAGATTGATTTTAGAAAAAAGGCCTGCATGAATTGAGAGCTCTTGTTTTAATGATGAGACATCTCGAAAACTACGAGAGCACTTGTGTTTAGCGTGAGAGCCCTCGAAATCTAGTCAAGAGGTCTCGTGAAAAATCTGAGACTTCTCGAGCAAAGGAAAAGAAAATTAGAATATAGAAGGAATTTTAAGCTGATTTTTTTTGAATTTTTAGGATGGGAAAAGGGGTGTTAGGAATGATGGAAGGAGGTCAAAAATGATCCAATAAATTTAAGATTAGGCAATATTAAAGAGGTTCACAAATACCAAGTTCAACCCAGATTTTTGAGAATCTATCTTCATTTAGAGGTTTTATAAAAATGTCAGCTAGATGATTTTCAGCTGTGACAAATTCAAGCACAGTGTTATTATTTTGTACATGATCTCTAATGAAGTGATGTCTAATTTCAATGTGTTTAGTTCTTGAATGTTGAATGGAATTTTTTGTCAGGTTTATGGTACTAATGTTGTCACATCTAATAGAAATTTTATTTTGCTTAATTTTAAAGTCTTCAAGTTGCTGCTTGATCCAAAGTATTTGAACACAGCAACTTCCCACAGCAACATATTTAGCCTCAGCTGTTGATAGTGCTATAGAGTTTTTCTTTTTGCTATACCAAGAGATCAAGTTCAACTCTAAAAATTGGCAAGTGCCAGTGGTACTCTTTCTATCAATTCTACATCCTCCATAGTTTGCATCAGTGTATCCAATCAATTCAATGGATGATTGCTTTAAGTACCAAAGTCTTATGTTATGTGTGTAAATTAAATATCTAAAAATTCTCTCAACAACTAGTAAGTGTGATTCTTTAGGATTAGATTGAAATCTTGCACACATACATACACTAAATAGTATATGAGATCTACATGCAGTTAAATAAAGTAGGGATCCTATCATATCTCTATAGAGCTTTTCATTCACATTCTTACTATTTTCGTCTTTGTCAAATTTGCATGAGGAGCTATGGGAGTGCCGATTTTTTTTTTATTTTTCATGCCAAACTTCTTTAGCATCTCCTTGATGTACTTTGTTTGGTAGATGAAAATGCCTTCCTTTGATTGTTTGGTTTGTAGTCCAAGGAAGAAGTTTGACTTTCCTATCATGCTAATTTCGAATTCATCCTACATCAACTTAGCAAACTCTTGACAAAGAATTTCATTAGTAGCTCTGAATATGATGTCATCCACATATATTTGAACTACAAGGAGATCATTTTTTTTTCTTTTTAAAAATAGAATGGTGTCAACACTTTCTATAATAAAATTATTATGTAGTAAAAATTTGCTCAATCTTTCATACCATGCTCTAGGTGCTTGCTTAAGTCCATAAAAAGCTTTGTTTAATTTGTGCACATGGTTGGGAGTGAGTGATTTTTGAAATCAGGAGGTTGTTCTACAAAAAATTCTTCAGTAATATAACCATTCAAAAAGGCACTTTTCACATCCATTTGAAATACTTTAAAATTCATATAACAAGGAAAAGCAAGTAAAAATCTAATTGCCTCTAATCTTGCTAAGATGCATATGTTTCATTAAAGTTAATTTCTTCTTTTTGATTATATCCCTTACCAACTAGTCTAGCTTTATTTCTTACAATATTACCATGTTCATCCAATTTATTCCTAAATACCCATTTTGTGCCGATTATTGGATGATCAATGAATCTATTTACAAGAGTCCATACATTGTTTCTTTCAAATTGGTTTAGTTCATCTTGCATGGCTAGCATCCAATTAGGATCTTGTTTAGCTTCTTCTATGTTTTTAGGTTCTATTTGAGAAACAAATGCAATGTAATCAAATGTATCCTTAAAAGAGGATCTAGTTCTTACCCTTTGTGAAGGATCACCTAATATCAATTCTTTTGGGTGATTATGTGCATATCTCCACTCCTTGGATAGATTCCTATGATCATTGGTTGCTTTATTCTCACTATCATGGCTTTGTTCCAAGATTACTATAGATTTGTCTTTGTGTTGAACGTTATTGTCTTTCAAGTTTAGATCCTTTATTCTATCTTTGAGAATTTCTGTATCATCATCAAAAACATCTTCCTTTCTTGAAGATTGGTTGTTAGCTTCATCAAAAATGATATGAATAGATTCTTCAACAACCAACGAGTATTTGTTGAAAACTCTATATGCTTTGCTAGATGTAGAATATTCAAGAAATATACCCTCATTTTTCTTAGCATCGAATTTACCTAGATTATCTTTATCATTATTATGAATAATAATATTTACAACTAAAAACATAAAAATAATTAATTTTAAGTCTTTTTTCTTTCCAAAGCTCATAGGGGGTTTTCTTTAAAATCGGGCAAATAGAAACTCTATTTAGGATGTAACATGCTATGTTAATGGCTTCAGCCCAAAAATATTTGGGTAGATTAGCTTCACACAACATGGTATGGGCCGTATCAACTAAGGTTCTATTCTTTCTTTCAATAACTCTATTTTGTTGAAGGGTTCTAGGTACAAAAAAATTGTGTCCAACGCCATATTCATTGCAAAATTCTTCAAAATATTTATTTTCAAATTTTATGCCATGATCACTATGGATACATACCATAGTAGAGTTCTTTTCATTTATAATTTTCATGTAAAACATTGAAAACATTGAAAATGCTTCATCTTTGTGAGCTAAAAATAAAACCCAAGTGAAATGAGAATAATCATCAATAATTACTAGACCATATTTCTTTCCTCCGAGGCTTGTGGTCCTAGTAGGTCTAAACAAGTCCATATGAATTAATTCAAGGGGGCTAGAAGTTGAAATTATATTTTTGGATTTGAAACTCTCCCTAGTTTATTTTCCAAATTAGCAAACATCACAAACATGATCAATTTTGAAATCTAGTTTTGGTAGCCCCTTAACTAAGTCCTTATTATGCAATTTATAAAAAGTATGCATGCTAGCATGACCTAACCTATGGTGCCAAAGTCAACTAGTTTTCTTTATATTAGCATGCATTGCAACTAGGCATTGGCCACTCTTCATAGCAATTTCATCAAGGTTTATCATGTAGATGTTGCCACACCTAAATCCAATGAATTTTAAACTATCATTCAAGGAACTAGATACTTTATACAAAGAAGATTCGAAAGAAACTTTAAAATCTTTATCATAAAGTTGACTAATACTAAGCAAGTTATATTTTAAGTTATCAACTAACAATACATTATCTATAAAAGTGATAGGAGTAATCTAAATTTTACTATAGCCAATAATTTTTTTTTGCCATTATTGCCAAAGGTGACTACTACCCCATCCTTTTTTTCATGGATAATGAATTATTGCTTATCACCGACATATGCCTTGACCAGCCACTATCTAAGTACCACTACCATTTTGATCTTTGGGTTGCAAGGCATTCTTGCATAAACAATCAAGTGATGATTTTAGGTACCCAAGTCTTCTTGGGTCCTTTAGGATTAGTAGACATGGTTTCTTTTGGAATCTAAATCCTTTTAACAGTTTTTCCATTGAACTTAGAAGTATTACATTCAAATGCTTCGTGTCCTACCTTTTTACATCTAAAGCAAGTGATATGAGACGTGCCAATTCAAGTGTGTGCAGTGAAGAAATTTTTTAAAAACTTAATTTTATCTTTAGGTTTATATCCTAGTCTGGCTTTATCATAGACTTCTCTTTGATTATTTAAGATCATTTGCAGTTTTTCTGAGCTACAAGTGAATTTATCAACTAAAGGACTCAATTTATCCAATTCATCCTTTAGAATTTTATTCTCTTCTTTTAATTTGTTGTTGCCACTAATTACCTCTTTCTTTTCCTTCAAAAGTGTTTGAGCAATTTCCTTAAGACTTTTATTTTTTATGCTAATCTTTTTGAAATCTTTCATTAAGTCATAAAAAGTATCTTGAAGTTCATCAAAGATAAAATTTGAATCAAGAGTGGAGGATACCTCATCATCTTGTGCCATGAAACACAAGTTTGCTTTGTTTTGATCTTCTTCCTCCAAGCTTGAATCATCACTATTGCTCCAGTTTGCTATCATGGCTTTCTTTTTTGTTCTTTTTGGCCCTTTCTTCAACTGAGAACATTCAGCCCTAAAATATCTTAGCTTTTTGCATTCATAGCAAGTGGGCTGATCTTTCTCTTTTTCCTTTTCTTTCTTCCTACTGGCTTCTCCTCTAATGAAGCTCCTCTTCTTGAATTCTTGTCCTTTTCTTTCCATAAATTTCTTGAATTTTCTGATCACCAAGGCCATGTCTTCATCATCTGCTGGATAGGTCATCTTCTTCTTCAGTAGCCATGGACTTTAGCACTATTGATTTCTTCTTCTTATTATCTTCCTCATTGTGCCGACTCATGGCTAGCTCATGTGTCATCAAGGATCCAATGAGCTCCTCTAAAGATAACGTGTTTAGATCTTTTGCCACCTAGATGGCTGTTATCTTGGCTTCCCATGACCTAGGCAAATACCTGAGAATCTTTCTCACCAATTCACTGTTAGTGTAAACTTTACCTAAATATTTTAAACCATTTATGATATCTGTGAATCTTGTGTACATGCAAGTGATAGATTTGGTAGGATCCATTTTAAACAACTCATATTGGTGAACTAGCATGTTAATTTTAGTTTCTTTTACTTGATTTGTCCCTTCATGCATGACCTCAAGCCTATCCCAAATTTTCTTTGCTGAATTGCAAGTGAAGATTCGATTAAACTCGTTAGCATCAAAGGCATGATAGAGTACATTCATTGCCTTGGTATTTAATTGGATAAGTTTCTTGTCCATTTCATCCCAATCCTTCTCCGACTTATGAGTGGATGTGCCATTGACAATGATTATGGGAGTGTGTGGACCATTGACAATGATACTCCATATGTCATAGTCAAGGACTTGAATGAAAATGCGCATGCGAGCTTTTCAATAGGGATAGTTAGATCCATTAAAAAGAGGTGGTCTATTTATAGATTGTCCTTTGGCAAGTAAACCTCCTAGTTGGATTGACATGATCTTTATTTTTAGTTGATAAAATTAATAATTAGCAAAGAACTAAGGCTCTGATACCAATTGTTGCTCAGATGAACAACCCAAGAGGGGGGGATAAATTAGGTTTTCAAAAATTTAAATAGATATGTGCGGTGATTAAAAATTAAATTCTGAGTGAATCAAATATGAGAGCAAATAAAAGACACAAGCTAGGCACACACATAAGCAAGAGAATTTTATAGTGGTTCGGTGCACTCCTAGCACCTACGTCCATTTTCCAAGCAAACTCTTAGGAATTTCACTATAATCCCTTAAGATTATAGTAGGATAGTTTTTTCGGACTCACTATCCAATAACCTAATTGATTTTTTCCTAGGTTCACTGACCACAACCCTTACAAGATTCAGATAAACCAATCTGAATGAACAAAAGGAGAGAAAAATCCCAAAACCTAAGTTTTAGCCCTTACTAAAATCAAATACATGGAGCGTGGAAAGGAAAATTTTCAACACAAAAGTCTCCTTCGAATGAGCAGAAGAGTTGTCATTGCAGCTCGTTGAAAGCCTCTTTGAATCCATGGAGTTAATGCACTTAAGGATTCTTCAATGCTTGAGAGAACAGATTGATTGAAGATGGGAATTTTCGTACAAGAATAGAGCGTGTTTTTCTTTACTCTCATTTTTCTTCTTATTGATCATGAATGAGCCTTCCTTCTTTTATATCTACAGCATTCTCTCTCTTCTGATGATGATTGGAGCTCAGAAAAAGTGAAATTCAAATTTTGGAGAGCAGCAACTAGCCATTGGTGTCGAAAAAATCTGATTTAGAATGCTCCATCAAAAAGTTATCATCGAATCTCGAGACCTCTCGATTTGTCTTGAGACATCTCGCCAAGTTACGAGGTCTCTCAGTTTGAACAAAATAGCTTTCGCCTTCAATCTCATGAAAAATCATCATTTTAAAAAAAAATTGCTCGTTTGAGATCGAGACCTCTTGGTTCTGAACGAGATGTCTCACAGGGACCGCGAGATCTCTTAGAAATCCTACAAGACCTCTCGCTTTTAGGGCGTAGAAACTAAATTTTTGTTGCTTGAGATCGAGAGCTCTCAAGATTTTCTTGAGACCTCTCGAAACCATGCCAGAACAGTGCTTGGGGCATGTCAGTTTACTCAAGAGCTCTCAAAAAAATTCTAAGATGTCTCGAAGACTGCTACAAGGTAATTTTGAGAGAATTTTTGCTCCAAACAAGGAGATTCAAATTTTGATTGATTTTCATTTAATGTCTTTCTTATTTTGGTCAAAGTGCTCTCTTTCTTCTGACATTAGAATACTTAAAATAAAATATATTAATAATCATTTGCTTTAATATTTCTTCATCATCAAAATCACTTAGGGGTTTCAACAGATTTCGCCCAACACCTTGGGCGTAGAGAAGGGGGAGAGGATCAGCAATGGAGGTGTGGGAGATGAAAGGAGAGGCAGCACCTGGGCATGGGCTAATAGGAATGCCAAACATGTAGAAGAACTCTCTCTTGATCTCCTCACCTACTTTTGAATTCTTGTTCAATTTTTTCACACAGAAACCCTAAAATATGGCATACAAATTTTGGGATAAGAGGAATAGGTGCAAGGCACTTATCTCTTGGAGTTTTGATCTCATCAAAACTCCTAAACCCTATCCACTATGGGCACATGCCATAAGGGGGCATGCGCCCTTATTTCTTCATGCAAATCCACATAGGGACGTGCACCCTCAGATGAATTCTAGGGGGCACACGTCTCCTCCCTCAATTCCTACAAAGAGTGGGTCAAAATGGCCTTATCTAAATTTAATCTCATGATTTTATGATAAAATCTGATCTAATTAAGACAAGCCTTATTTTGATCAGGACAAGCTCCAGTCTGACCAAGACAAATCCATACAAGGCTTTTGGATGAGCCAAATCCAATTTGACTTAGTCAAGATGAACCAGACAGTCAATAGAAGGAGAAAGTCAGGCTTAATCATGTGCTAGCATGACTTTCTTGAATTGATTGGATCTAATCCAAATTATTCAAACTGGGTTAGCCCAATTGATGACATCCAGACCAAAATTCTTATTTGTATGATCTAGTTATATTTAGTTCTGTATGGTAATGGGATATGTCGTGATCTCCATCATCGATAATATCAAAATACCTTCTGATGGACCAGAACTCTTCTGATTTATCCAATTTAAATTGCCATCATCAAGACAATTCTAATTGATCCCAAAATCCATCAGTGATACATAGCAGTATGTGGTGGCAATAATCATAATCGAATATGAATCTTTCGGTAGAGCTACCCATGTGATTGAGTTCTTCTATCATGAGATCCGATGAGATCAAGATCAAGGTAAACTCGTCAGACCTAACACCCATCATATGAATAAATCATTCAACTCAAGTTTGATGTAAAACTTTAATAGAAACTTCTTTCTATTAATTTACACTATCATGGGCATAGGCTTAAGGACTCAATCTCATGTTCATCATAGAACTCCTCTTCTACCGAGGTTGATAGATCTTCTATTGGTGTGATCCAATTTCTACAATGAATATGCTATAGACTACATACATCTTAGGATTTCAAATAGCTAGGAGATCGAGTTATACTATAGTCAAACTATAACGTACTCAAGGTGAACTGCCAATGCACCTCAAGTCAAAGAACAAGACATATAACTACAGCATCGAGCTAGTCATTGATGAGAAGGTAGACTTTCTTATGACTGCTCGAGGTGGTCATGCTTAGTGTCCTTGTTCTCAACAAGTACTTATACTTTTGCTCTAGTATCTCTACATCATGATTTAAGACTCATCTACCCTAAAAAAGTGATCATATATCAATCTTCTGGATCGATCATCATCTTCATGATGATCCTATGATCGGAAGCAGTTTATGAGTTAATTATGATAACACATGCCTTAAATTTTCAACTCTTGAAAATATGTATTATCATACTCATTAACTTAAAGGATGTATCATGGACACTTTAAATAAACAATGTGATAAAAAATAATTTTTTATTAATTTTAAGTCAAAATTATAAAAATGATCCTAGAAAGTACTTTATAAGTGTCGGCCAATCTAGCTTCTAGGGTACTTTCTAACAAACTCTCACTTGATCTAAATCTAATTGGTTACAAATCTAAGTCTCATCTTCTTAAAGTGGGCTTGGATCTTCTACTCGCTTAATGGCTTCATCAGTGGGTTCGCCATATTGTTTGTGGTGTCGACTCTCTTGGTCTCAACGTATCCTTTCTCAAGTTAATTGCGGATGAGGTGATATCCGATGAAAAAATCTATTTTTTCGACATAGGATCGTTCAGATCTGATTGGATCTAAAAGAAATATTTTAATTTTTTTTAAATCCTAATTAGATCTGATAGTTCTCAGATTTGATCATAGAGATCTAATATTAAAAGTTAAAAATAAAATTAAATTAGATTTAATTTCAAGTACCTAATTTGGTAATCAAATTATCCTACGATTATCCTGTTGATTCCTGAGATTTTGGAAGAAGCCACACACATGCCTGGCCTCTACCAATATCTACTTAGGTAGGATCTAAACATTTTCTACTCATGAATCTCTCCTCCAAAAATTAGATCTGGATCTAATTTAAAAAGCCTTCAAAATGACTTTTGAGGGCAGCCTGTTCATCTCACGAACACCATCGCATAGATGCTGATTCTTATGCAAAAAATCTTGGACCTTCAACTCAAATTTATGCCTAACTTTATAGGCATGTAGAAAAGAGGAAGAGAGATGATAGGAGGGCATGGATATTAGAGGAAAGGCTCCTTTGGGTGTGGAAAAAATAAATTACATTGAGGCAATTTTGTGAGAAAAGTTCTTATACAAGACATAGCACCATAAAGAGTCCCTTTTTCACCAAAAACCTTATTAATTTGATGATTGGGACTCCTATACTTGATCTCCATGAAAAACCCTAGATCTCATCTAGTTTCAATGCCAAAAATACATCTGGATGGTGGTAGCATGAAAGGATAAGGAAGAGTCCATGTGCGTGTATGACTCTTCCCTCAAGAGTTTGATCCAAATCAAACTCTATCAAAACCTGGTCTAGGCACTTCCAAAAATCATGAAAATTTTGCACACCCAAAGTATATCTCGTGCCCTATCACATATCCAAAAATTAGAGCAAAATAGTTTCAAAAGAAATTTTTAAAATTCTCTGATCATATGACCCTCAATTCTTTCAATTAGGTCAACTATTGACCCTAGTCCAATTACACTATGAATGAATTTAATTTTCATAATTAATCTAATCTAAACTTATTTCAATCAGATGAAAATAAACTCATTCAAGATACAGGAATGTGCCAAATCAAATTTAATTTAATTGTGATGAATCACAAAGATTACAGAAGAAGAAAGTCAGGCTCAATCATGTGGTAGCATAATTACCTTGAACTTGATTGGATCTAATCCAAATCTATCGAACTAGATTAGCATAATTGATGACATCCAAATCCAAATCTTTATTTTTATGATCTAGTTAGGTTCAGTTTTATATGATAATGAGGCATATCATAATCTCCATCATCAACATCATCGAAACACCTTTCGATGGACCAAAACTTTTTTGATTCATATAATTAGAATGATCGATCATCAAAATCATTCTAATCGCTCTCGAAATCCACCAGTGACACCTAGCAGTATATGATGGCAATCCAACAGAATTGAAAGTGAACCTCTCAGTGCAGCTATCTGTGTGATTGGGTTCTTCTATCTTGAGTCCCAATAGGATTAGGGTTAAGGTGAACTCATCAAATCCAATATCTGTCATATGAGTTAATCATTCGATTCGAATCCTATATGAAATTCTTTATAGAAACTCTTTCTATCATCTTCACTTTGCCATGGCCATGGGCTTATGGACTCGATTCTTATGATCATCTTAGGATTACTTGTCATTTACCAAGCTAGATAGAATCCTTATTGGTGCAATCCAAAAAATATAGCAAAAAAATTTTTAGAGAAATTTCTAAAATTCTATGATCACATGACCCTTAATTCTCTCAATTGGGTCAACTATTGACCCTAGTCCAATTGCTCTAGGAATGAATTTAATTTTTATAATTAATCTAATCTGAACTTATTTTAGTCGGATGAAAATAAACTCATTCAAGATATAGAAATGAGTCAAATCAAATTTGACTTGGTTGCGATGAATTAGAAGGATTGCAGAAGGAGAAAGTCAAGCTCAATCGTGTGCTTGCACGATTACCTTAAATCTGATTGGATCTAATCCAAATCTATCAAACTAGGTAAGCTCAATTGATGACATCTAGATCTAAATCCTTATTTGTGTGACTCAGTTAGGTTCAGTTTTGTATGATAATGAGACATGTCATAATCTCCATCATCGATATCATCGAAACACCTTTCGATGGACCAGAACTTTTTTGATTCATACAATTGGAATGATCGATCATCAAAATCATTCTAATTGCTTCCAAAATCCACCAATGATACCTAGTAGTATATGGTGGCAATCCATCAGAATTGAAAGTGAATCTCTTGGTGCAGCTACCTGTGTGATTAGATTCTTTTATCTTGAGTCTCGATAGGATTAGGGTTAAGGTGAACTCGTCAAACCCAATATCCATCATATAAATTAATCATTCGATTCGAGTGCTATGTGAAACCCTTTATAGAAATACTTTCCATCATCTTCACTTTGCCATGGCCATGGGCTTTTGGACTCGATTCTCATGATCATCATAGGGCAACTCCTCATCTACCGAGGTAGATAGATCCCTTATTGGTGCAATCCAATTCTTATGATGAACTTACTATAGCCAACATATACCTTAGGGTTCCAAATGGCTAGGAGACCAAGTTATGGTGTAGTCAAACTACAACACCCTCAAGGTGAATTGCTAATGCATCTTAAGTCAAAGAACCAGACAAACTACTACAACATCGAGCTAGTCATCGACGAGAAGGTATACTTCCTTACGAATGCTCGAGATGGTCATGCTCAGTGCCCTCGTTCTCTAATGAGTACCTGTACTCCTTGCTCCGGTGTTTCCACACAATAGACTCAAGACTCATCAACTCAAAAAATATAATTGTACACCAACCTTCTAGATCAATCACCATCCTCGTGATGATCTTATGGTCGGAAGCAGTTTATGAGTTAATTATGAAAATTCATGTCTTAAATTTTTAACTCTTTGAAAATATGAATTATCATTACCATTAACTCAAAAAATATATCACAAATACTTTAAATATACACTATGATAGAAAATAATTCTTTTATTAATTTATAATCAAAATTTTAAAATTGCCCTTAGAAGTGTATTACATGTGTTAGCCAATCTGACTTCTAGGGCACATATCTAACAAACCCCCACTTGACCTAAAGCTAATTGGCTACAAATCTAAGTTCCATCTTCTCAAGGTGGGCTTTGACCTTCTGCTGGCCTAAAGACTTCGTTAGTGGATCTGCCGGATTATCGATGGAGTCGACTCTCTTGACCTCGACGTAATGCTTCTCGAGGTAATCGTGGATGAGGTGGAATCACCGCTCGATGTGCTTGGATTTCTAGTGAGACCTCGGCTCCTTAGCTAGGGCTATGGTGCCATTATTATCGCAGTACAAAGGAATGGCATCTGATGGCATCACTCTAAGTTTTGTAGCAAACTTCTTATACTAGAATGCCTTCTTTGCAGCTTTCGATGCAGTGATGTACTCTGCTTCCATGGTGGAATCTACTATCACAGTCTGTTTGAAACTCTTTCGGTTGATAGCACCACCATTATACATAAATAGACTACCAAATGTCGACTTTCGTTCATCTATATCGGATATAAAATTTGAGTCTGTATAACCCTACACTTGGAGTTTTTCATTACCAAAAATCAAGAACATATCCTTAGTCCTTCTCAAGTACTTGAGGATACATTTCATAGAAGTCCAGTTCTCTTCACCTAGATTTGACTGATATCTGCTTGTGACACTCACAGCATGGGCAATATCAGGTCGTGTATATAGCATGGCATACATGAAGCTCCCTATTGCCGAAGCATAGGGATCTTGCTCATGCGTTCAATCTTCTCAAGTGTGTTGGGACACATCTTCTTAAAGAGATAAATGCCATGTCTGAAGGGCACCAATCCCCTCTTGGAGTTTTCCATGCTAATCCTCTTTAATACCTCCTCTATGTACATCTTCTGTGAGAGACCCAGCTTCCTATTCGATCTATCCCTATAGACCTTAATTCCTAGAATAAAGGATGATTCTCCTAGGTCTTTCATAAAGAACTCTTTTGATAACCATATTTTAACTATAGTCAATATGGAAATATCATTTCCAATAAGAAGGATGTCATCCACATACAATATGAGGAAGATAATAGCATTTCCACTGACCTTTTTGAATACACATAGTTCCTCCTCGTTCTTGATGAATCCAAATGATTTGATCACATCATTGAAACGAGCATTCCAGCTCCAAGATACTTGCTTAAGTCCATAGATGGACCTTTGTAGCTTACAGACCTTATGATCAGCATCACTGAATGTGAAATCTAGCAGCTGTTCTATATAGATATCTTTTTTAAGATATCCATTTAAGAAGGTCGTTTTCATGTCCATCTGCCATATTTCATAATCTGCAATAGCAATCAATGTGTGGATGGATTTTAGCATGGCTACTGACGAGAAGGTATCCTGATAGTCAATGTCTTCGCACTAACTATTCTCTTTCGCCACTAATCTAGTCTTGAATGTCTCCACATTTCCATCTGCACCTATCTTTCTCTTATAGATCTATTTACATCCAATAGGTACTATACCTTTAGGTGGATCTACCAAGGTTCAGACTTGGTTCGAGCGCATTGAGTTAATCTCTAACTTTATTGTCTCTAACCATTTCTCAGAGTCGATATCTAATATCGTCTCATCATATATTTTGGGATCATCACCATGAACCCCATTCATGAAGAACATTTCCTCTACATCCTCTAAAATAGTACTTAAGTACCTTTCAGGAGGATAAAAAATCCTTTCTGATCTATGAGGTGGAGGAGGTAGTGATTGGACTGACTCAATCTAATTGGGTTTCATAGGATCCTTAGCTCGTTGCTCTTGGAAGACTTTTTTCTTGAGCCTAATCTACCTTCCGATGTCACCATCTTGAATAAACTATTTTTCAAGGAAGATGGCATGTTGACTCACCATCACATTATGGTCTTCTGGAATGTAGAAATAATATCCTAATGACTCTTTAGGATATCCTATGAACCAAGCTCTAAAGGACCTATATTCTAACTTGTCTACCTATTATAACTTGAGATAAGTTGGACAACCCCAAATTCTGAGGTTACTCAGACTTAGTTTCTTTCCATGTCATATCTCGTACGGTGTGGTAGGAAAAGTTTTAGAGGAAATCCTATTCAGTAAATTTATAGCGGTCATTAGACTATGTTCCCAAAAAAACTCAGGAAGGTCCGTGAAGCTCATCATAAATCAAACCATATCTATTAAGGTCCGATTTCTTCATTCTAAAATCTTGTTGAGTTAAGGTGTTCCAGGTGGAGTCCATTGAAAGACTGCCATTTTGCTTTAGATAATCTGAGAATTTCTGACTAAGGTATTCACCTCCTCGATCTAATAGAAGAACCTAAATGGGTTTTTTGATTTATTTTTCTACTTCATGTCTGAATTCTTTAAACTTTTCAAAAGCTTCAGATTTATGTCACATCAAATATACATCCGTATCGAGATAAATCATCGATAAAGGTAATGAAGTCGATAGTTGCCTCTAGCCGACACATCAAATGGGCCACACACATCAGTATGTACTAAGGCAAGTAGTTCTATGGCTCTTTCCCCATGTCCTAAAAAAGGGAGCTTGGTCATTTTGCCATGAAGGTATGATTCACAAATCGGATATGACTCGGGAGTCAACAGACTCAACAGCCCAAATTTTTCCAAATTGTTAACCCTATCTTCCGCTATATGACATAGCCTAAGGTGCCATAGATACCTATCATTTAGACTATCCCTAGGTCATTTTGATCCTATGGCATTCACGTTTTGCTCGATATTGAAAATAGAAACATCAATATGTAACTGATAGAGATCATTTATAAGGAAACCACTTACAATTTTATTTCTTTCATAAAGAATATTACAATGTTCCTTAAGAAAACTAATTACATAGCCTTCCTATGCTAATCATGAAACAAAAATTAAATTCCTACTTGCTGTAGGCACATAAAAATAGTCTCTTAGAACTAAATCTAATCCTAATGGTAATCACAGAGGATAGGTTCCCATAGCCACTACAGTAATTCTTGCTCTATTTTTGATGCATAGGATCATCTCACCATCCCTCAGCCTCCTGCTATCCTCAAGACCCTGCATAGAAGTGCATAAGTGAGCACTAAAATTAGAGTCAAGTATCCAACTGGATGCAAAAGAAATCATAAGGTTAGATTATATAATGAGCATACCTCTAGAAGGACCTGCCTCTTTGTTCTTCAGGCTGGCTAGGTACAAGAGATAGTTCCACTTTCAATGACCATCTGTGTTATAATGAAAATATTTTTCTTTGTCAGCAGTCTTCTTCTTCAGCTCTACCTTCTTGTTCTTTCCACCATCCACCTTCTGCTTCTTTACGGACTTCTTCTTCTCTCCAAAAGACTTTCTCTTGAAAGAAGTCCACTCCATAGTAAGTACTGAGCCTTTAGAATCTTTCATAGAAAACTTAGCAGTAACCAGCATATTCATAAGTTCTGCCAGCATACTATGTAGTTTATGTATATGGTAATTCATGATGAACTATCCATACGCATCAGTCAAGGATTGTAGAATTATATTAATCTACAAATTCTTGTCAAACTTGACATCAAGCTTCTCAAGCTCTTCTAAGTCTTTAATCATCATCAGACAATAAACTTGGATCGACTGTCCATCACGCATTTGAGCCTTAAAAAGTCTTCTAGTGACTTGATATTTAGCTATGCGACTTTGTTCACCAAACAACTCTTGCAGGTGAGCTAACATTTGGTGGCTAGTCTTAATATCTTCATGTTGGCACTAGAGCTCATCAAACATCAAGCCTAATATGTAATACCAAGCTTTGTTATCATCATCCATCCACTTCCCTAGGGACTCTCTCTGATCAGGGGATGGATAGGCTGGTAAAGTGGTAGGGTCCTATTCCAACACATGAGTCAACTTCTCGGAATCCAAAATAATTTTGAAGTTTCAAAGCCAATCCTTGAAGTTGGGTTCGATCAGTCTATGGGTGTCCAGGATATGGACTAGTGGATTGGATGCAGATATATTTCTATAGAGAGTCAAAGTTTCTAATTAGATTTTATAATTAGATTTAATCAATTTATTTAAAAATTTTATTTTTAAATAAATTAGGCTCCCACTATTTTCTTGGATCCCTACACTCCCTGGGCAAAGATGCAAAAATCTTCACGATCAATACATTTCTAGTGGATGGTGAGGTCCCACCTGACTGGCTCACCACCTCACTTAATAGTTATTGGTGATGGATCAATCGATGAGTGGAGAACTCTTATCCAATGATTCTCTAATCATGGTGCACCTAATCTTGATCTCTAATTCATAAATCTCATCATGTTCGAAATATTGATCCACTTTTTAGTTATGTCAGATCCACCATTTGGATGAATTGGATTCTTGATTGGATCTCTCACCGTATCAAGAATATTGAGGCCAACCCATCCTCCAACCCATAGCATCCAATGCCTAATAGACATGGTTGCATCTTTTTAAAGCAACTAAACCACTGTAACCAGCCAAGAACAATCAACCATGGGAAGGGCCTGCACATCTACAATGGTGGAAGACCAATTGACATAATCTTTTCTAAGGAAGATTCAATTTAGGTCTCTTAGACTTGACTTAGTTCATAACGGTTATGACAAGCTTAGTGGCATGGGTTAGCTCGAACTATTAGCCACCTCATATCAGAATTGGGTTGACACAAATGGCCAGGTAAGTGAGACCAGTGGAAGGGATATGCCATTAACTCAACAAGAACGCATTCAGATCGAGTAGCTCTCAATTAAAAACCAATCGGTCATATCTGCCAAACTTACATTAGACAGCAAATTATCGAACCAGAACTAATTGGGTTAGCCTACAATCCAAGCTCGAACCATGGAGCCAAATTAGGTCTTTATGGATCGATCATATGTGGCTATGAGTTGACCTTGATCCAAACTTACAACTATTGGGCTAATCAATCTAACCACTCTTGATCCCACCTAACTAACTCTTGATTCGGTTTGATCAACCACTGGACCTAACTGAGCTACCCAAGCCCAAACTCAATTTTATGAAAATATCTTAGATCTAAAAATTCTCAATTTTAGATCTAATTAGTTTCATAATCTTAATTCTTAATTAAGTTTGGGTTCATAAATAAAAAACATGTATCGAAATCCTAAGATTTTAGGATCTAGGATTTTGCAAAAAATAAGTTCTGATTTCTGATTAAGAATGAATGCACAGCACCCCTATATGCCATAAGAACTCCTCATCAAATGGGAGGAGAGGACCCTTAAACTCTACTTTGTTCTTATGACCGGATGGCTAAGGGAACACCCTAATTAGAAATATAATTGAAACTACAAAAGTAGTTAGATCTGGATCATATGTCACATATATAATTAATGATCTAACTAATACATGCTTTGCATACATCTCATGTATCATCACTAAATTAAACATGCATATTTTCAGATCTAAAATATCATATATAATATCTAAAAAATAGATTTAAATTTGATCACGTCAAAATAAAACTATTCTAGATAATTTGTAGAACTATTCTACAACTAGTCTAAACATGCAACTTTTCATATCACATATGAATAAATAAAAAATTGAAAATATTATTTTTTATTTTTTATATCTGATTATAATAATTATATTATTAGAAAAATAAAAATTAAATAGATCTAAAATCATATTTAATCAAATTTATAACATGATTATACTAGACTACACAGAACTATTCTATTCCTAGTCTAGTCATGCATCTCATACATATTAGATCTATATGATTTAATTTTAATTTTTTGATTATAGATCTAATCACATCTGATGTGATATTTAAAACTTTTAGTATTAGATAAAAAATAAAAATAAAATTAGATCTAAAATAGATCCGAAGAATTGCAACCTAGCTCTGATACCAATTGAAGGAAAAACCTATTTTTTCGACATAGGATTGTTTAGATCTGATTGGATCTGAAAAGAATATTTTAAATTTTTTTTTCAAAATCATAATTAAATCTAAGACTTCTCAAATTAGATCATAGAGATCTAATATTAAAAGTTAAAAATAAAATTAAATTAGATTTAATTTTAAGTACCTAATGTGGTAATCTAATTATCCTGCGATGATCCTATTGATTCTTGAGGTTTTGGAAGGAGCTATGCATGTACCTAGCCTCTACCGATATTCACTTAGGTAGGATCTAAATGTCTTCTCCTCATGAATCTGTCCTCCATGAATTAGATCTGGATCTGATTTGAAAAGACTTCCAAATGACTTTTGAGGGCAGCTTGTTCGTCTTACGAACATCGTCGTGTAGATGCTGAATCTTGTGTCAAAAACCTTGGGCCTTCAACTCAGATTTGTGTCTAACTTTTTAGGCATATAGAAGAGAGGGAGAGAGAGGATAGAGGGGATGTGGATATCAGAGAAAAGGCTCCTTTGGAAGGACTAGTGGCAAAAGGGTATAGCCAATGCAAAGGCATTGACTATCAAGGTACCTTCTCATCAGTAGCCATGCTTAAATCCATCCCCATATTGCTTGCTCTTGCAGCCTATTTCAATTACAAAATATAGCAGATGGAAGTAAAAATGACATTCCTAAATGAATATTTTGAGGGAAATATCTATATGGAATAGTTGCTTGGTTTCACATCGTTGATGATGATCACAAGGTCAGCAAGCTACAAAGATCCATTATGAACTAAAACAAGCATCTCAGAGCTAGAATGCTCGTTTCAATGATATGATCAAATTATTTAATTTCATTAAGAATGAGGAGGAATCATGTATTTTTAAGAAGGTCAGTGGAGCGCTGTTGTTCTTTCTCATACTGTACATTGATGACATCCTTCTAATTGGGAGCGACATTTACATGTTGACCTCAGTCAAAGTGTGGTTGTCAAAAGAATTTCCTATGAAAGATCTAAGAGAAGCATCCTTTATTTTGGAGATTAAGGTTTATAGGGATAGACCAAAGAGGTTGCTGGGTCTCTCACATAAGATGTGCATAGAGGAGGTGCTGAAGAGGTTCAACATGGAAAACTCCAAGAGGAAACTAGTGCCCTTTAGATATGGCATTCATCTCTCCAAAAAGATGTGCCCCAACACACCTAAGAAGATTGAATGCATGAGTAAGATCCCTTATGCATTGGCAATAGGGAGCCTTATGTATGCCATGCTATGTGCACAACCTGATATCACCCATGCTATGAGTGTCACAAGCAAGTATCAGTCGAATTCGAACGAGGAGCACTAGACTTTTGTAAAATGCATCCTTAAGTACTTGAGAAGAACTAAGGATATGTTTTTGATCTTTGGTAATAGAAAACTCTAGATCCAAGGGTATACAGACTCAAACTTTATGTCTAACATAGATGATCGAAAGTCGACATCTGGTAGTCTATCTTTGTGCAATGATGGTACCGTAAGCTAGAAGAGTTCCAAGCATACTATGATAATAGACTCCGCCATGGAAGCATAACATATTATTGCCTTGAAAGCTACGAAGAAAGCATTTTGATTCAAGAAGCTTGCTATGGAGCTCAGAGTGATGCCATCTGATGCCGCTCCTCCGTACTGCAACAACATTGGCACCAAAGCCTAGCTAAGGAGCCAAGGTCTCACTAGAAGTCCAAGCATAACTAGCGGTGGTATTGTTAGATGTGTGCCCTAGAAGCCAGATTGGCTAACACTTATAATAAACTTCTAAGGGCAATTTTATAATTTTAATTATAAATTAATAAAAAAATTATTTTCTATCATAGTGTGTATTTAAAGTGTATGTGATACATCCTTTGAGTTAATGGTAATGATAATTCATATTTTCAAAGAGTTGAAAATTTAAGACATGAATTTTCATAATTAACTCATAAGCTACTCTCGACTGTAGGATCATCATGAGGATGGTGATTGATCCAAAATTTTGGTGTATGATCGCTTCTTTTGAGTAGATAAGTCTTGAGTCTATGGTGTCGAGAAACTGGAGCGAGAGCATAGGTACTCGTTAAAGAACGAGGGCACTAAGTGGGACCACCTCGAGCATTCATCAGGAAGTCTACCTTATCATCAATGACTAGCTCGATGTTGCAGTAGTGTGTCTGGTTCTTTAACCTAAGGTGCATCGGTAATTCACCTTGAGGGTGTTGTAGTTTGACTACACCATAACTCGATCTCATAGCCATTCAGAATCTTGAGGTATATGTGGGCTATAGTACGTTCATTATAGGAATTGAATTGCACCAATAAGGGTTCTATCTAGCTTGGTTGATGAGGAGTAACCCTAAGATGATCATAAGAATCGAGTCCATAAGCCCATGGCCATGGCAAAGTGAAGATGATATAAAGAGTTTCTATAAAGGATTTCATATAGGACTCGAATCGAATGATTAACTCATATGACGGATATTGGATTTGATGAGTTCACCTTAACCCTAATCCTGTCGGGACTCAAGATAGAAGAATCCAATCACACAGGTAGCTGCAAAGAGAGGTTCACTTTCAATTTTGATAGATTTCCACCATATACTGCTTGGTGTCATTGGTGGATTTTGGGAGCGATTAGAATGATTTTGATGATCGATCATTCTAATTGTATGAATAAGAAAAGTTCTGGTCCATCGAAAGGTGTTTCGATGATGTCGATGATGGAGATTATGACATATCTCATTATATATAAAACTGAATATAACTAGATCATAAAAATAAGGATTTGGGTTTGGATGTCATCAATTAAGCTAATTTAGTTCGATAGATTTGGATTAGATCCAATCAGGTTCAAGGTAATTGTGCTACCACACGATTGAGCCTGACTTTCTCCTTCTGTAATCTTTGTGATTCATCGCAACCAAGTTAAATTTGATTTGGATCATTCCTATATTTTGAATGAGTTTATTTTCGTCTAACTGGAATAAGTCTAGGTTAGATTAATTATGAAAATTAAATTCATTCCTAGTGCAATTGGACTAGGGTCAATAGTTGACCCAATTGAAAGAATTGAGGGTCATATGATCAGAGAATTTTAGAAATTTTTTTAGAAACTTTTTTGTTTCTAATTTTTAGATATGTGATAGAGTACGAGTTATACATTGGGTGTGCAAAATTTTGTGATTTTTGGAAGTGCTTAGATTGGGTTCTGGTAGAGTTTTATTTGGATTAAACTCTTGAGGGAAGAGTCCTAGACGCACATGGACTCTTCCTTATCCTTTCATGCTGCCACCTTCTAGATGGATTTTTGGCATCAAAACTAGATGGGATCTGGGGTTCTTCATGGACATCAGGTCTAGGAGTCTCAATGGTCGAATTAATAAGGTTTTTGGTCAAAAAGGGACTCTTTATGGTGCTATCTTGTATAAGAACTCTTCTCATGAAATTGCCTCAATGTAATTTATTTTTTCTACA
>QRFJ01003354.1:231435-259154 GCA_006176705.1 Cocos nucifera
ATTCCTTCCCTGGGTCTTCCTGCCCTGCTCCTTGTGGGCCCTGAGACTCGCTTTATCGGGCTCCTACTCAGCCCTTCAAGGTGTAGCTCTCAACCTTCTCCCCTGCGCGCCTACCTTCGTAGTTGGCCCTGATCGGAGTCCTTGCTGGCGTTTTTGATTTCATCCTAATCCGTTGGTAGGGTCTTTCTTAGGCCACCGACCGCCTCTGCCCGAGCTACATTCATTCGCTACTGGAAAGTTAGTTTCGCTTGAACAACGAAGACGCACATAGGAAGGCTGTGATCTAATCTTTGCGGCTCCTGTTCTACTACCTTCATCCTCGGGTGAAGCCATTGTTGGGGTTGGCTCACCAAACAAGAGGCGTACTGTTAAATCATTGGTTTCCATGCCTAACGGCCGGTCATCTAAGCTATCGGCCAAGGCAAGTGAGAGCTGTTCAAGAGTGGGGGGCATATCTTTAGCTCGAGCAGCATCCGCTCCCGAAATGTGAGTTAAGCTTTAAACAAAGAAGAAGAGCTACAGGAAGGAAAGAAGCTGGAATAGATTTGTAGTGAATATTGTCTTCTAACCTGCTGATGTGGCCGGAAGGCTGTCTTTGGGCGGCTCTATGTTCCGGGAACCTACTTTTACCTTTATGACCTGACTTCTTGGTCGGTTATCCAAGCTTAGTGACTACAGAAAAGCTCTCTTTCTGATGGTACTTCTCTCTGCGATGGCATACATGGGTCCTTTTCTGCATAGAAGAAGGCAATCCAAAGACTCATACTCTCACACGGTCATTCTAGCTTAGATCGTGGCTTTCTACATGGGTTTATAAGCGCCTTGTAGATGCGGCTTCCGGGAGGGCTAGTTTGTCTTAGGAATAGCGCGTGACCCGGACCGGCTAAATGACTTGATGTTCTCAGGGGGTTGTCGCTATAAATCAAAAAACCGTTCGAAAGCTGAGGCGCCAAAATGCTCCTCCACTTTCTCAGTTTTGTTGGTACGTAGTCACCTCCGAAAAACCGGGAGTTCTGTCGTTGATCGAAGCACTCATTTTAATTGAAAAGATTTTCCCCATTTCTTCCATTGCCGCTGTTGAGAAGCAGAGTTCGTTGCCCATCTCCAGTAGTTCCTGCCCGACGGTCGCATCGGCTTATTGATCGATAAAACCGATGAAAACGATAAAAAAAAATGTCAACCACTGCTACCTGTGCTGCTTTGTGAATTTGATATGATGGATCTCCCACCTCGGTAGGCAAGTTGCCTTTGCAACTTGCATCTCTGCTACTGGAGGGTATGAACCCCCGGATCTAAGCGAGGTGATGGCGGGGAACTCCAACAGGTTTTGGCTTCCCCCTCACTGATTGATGGAGCCCAAGACTGCTTGACGACTTTCGGTGTGGGGTCAGCTTGAGCCGAGGTCGTCTCGTAACAGGAACTGGAAGAATAGCAAACAAGCACACAAGCAGGAATAGGAATATTGGCTGTCACTATCCTCTGGTTAGCAATCAACTACGGAGCTGGCAACTCGCAAGCCAGCAAGTCAACCTCTGTCAGATCTTCGGCCCAGTTTATTAACGAAACTGACTCCACTTCCTCATTCAGGCTGATATGAACTGAAAAAGAAAGAAGGCCCTCATCTTTAGCGTGGATATCGTTGGTATAAATGAATGAAACTGGAATCAGGAAGGCTTGTTTCTGTCCATATATATGCAACTCTAACTCCATAAATTCTCAGGTTTTCCCTAAATATATTTTAAGAATCTTTATGCGGCATCTAGATGTATCGTTCGTTCTTGGCTTCTGCATGAATTTACTCACGACTCCAACAACATAGGCAATGTCGGGTCGTGTGATGGTTATATACACGTTAGTTACTCCCAACCATGCTGCTGAACTGAGACAATCTTCAATGAACTCGCCGTCCTCTGAAGTGAGTCTATGCCTCTGTTCTATAGGAGACTCACAAGGCGGCCTACAATGTTGAGACATGTATTTGTTTGAAAAATGTTTTTTATGTTTAGGTTTATATATATTAATATATATATATATATAATTAATTTATTTATATAAAAAATAATATATAAATATATAAATATAATTATAATTAATATATATTATAAAATATTATAATTATATTTATATATTGTTCCATTGTATACTTGTCGTACTGTCAATAGAGTACGCTTTTATTTACCCTTAAGATCCCTCTTTTTGGTAAGTAATGAATCTTCTCCCTCTGAACTCTGTTTTTTCTTCACATGGTATCAGAGCGATGATCGAACCCGGCCAGAATTATCTGCCGGATTGTTTCATCTTATCGCCGGAAAGCTGGTGGTCCTTCTCCCTAACCCTAATCGGGTCTTTCTCTCTCACAGCTCTCTCTCTGTCTCGCGTGCAGCTCGTCGTCAGTCCGTCTCTCGCTCTCGCGCGCTCGCAGTCCGATGGTAGCCCATCAGCATTCCTCGCGGATTGGTCTACTGTTGAGTGAGAACCAGGGCGTTGAATCTCTTTTGCACTTTGATGTGAAAACATTATAGTACAAGTTGGATTGGATTTGACAACTACACTAAACCTATTGCTCGTCCCTTAGTGACTCCTTTCGTAAACTTCAGTCGTCTGAGCTCGTTTCGTAAACAAAACTCGCTTCTTTCTGGCGACACTCTTCTGGCGACTAGCTTCTCCAGTGGGTGGCTTGGTAAGCAAGCTACCTTCAGCATCGGTCAAATCCCTTAATAGGTCGGAATGGTGGGGAAGGGGGCCCTCCCTACTTCAATGGAAAAGGGGGAATCGCCGTTTCACAGCCGCCCCTCTACAAAATTTTTACCTATCCTTTCGCTAACTATCACAATTAAGACAAACACCAGGCCAAAAACAAAGGGGAGAAAATATGGAAAAAGAAAGGGAATGGTGGCCCTTAGGCTCGGGTTCAGATGTTCCCCATTTAAACTAGAAGAGTTTGAAGTTCGGTGGGATGGGCTACCTAGATGATATGGGTAGAGAATAGGGGGTTAGTGCAGATGTCGTCATGGCGAGTGGGGGTAATATAGCAGAAGTTCATTGATCCACCAGTTCATTTCTTGAAACTTCTAATCGAGAATATCATCTCGATTATGGATCTCAAGGTGTAGCTAGTTGGAGGAGGGTAGTGATTCCCTAAGGGTGGAATCATAATCAAGGACTCTCCACTCTTTACTTCCCCTTCCCAGAAGTCACTGGCCGACTCACCCAGGTGGGTCTTCTCGGCACTTGATCTTGGCATTCTGATGAAGGTCTTTCCAACTGAACTATTGTACAGACTGCTGCATGGCCTGCATTGCTTTAATGAGGCCCTTAACTTACTGCATGAGCAAGTTAAACTGCTCAAAATCCATCATAGCCACTAGTAGTGGTTAAGGTGCTGGTGATGAGGTCAAAATAGGCTCATCTGGATGAAATCTAGCAGTAGAGATGGTGGATCCCTAGGTTGAACCTCTCTTGGATGGTATCTTATTAGAACACAAGAAAGATCAGAGAGAAAAAATTGCAGAATTGGAGAGGAGAGGAAGAAGGTGAACTCGACTTGGTACTTTGTTAAGAATAAGGGCCCAAAAGCCCTTCCCTTAGAGCCAATCCTATTGGTATAGAAAATGATGCTAATGCTGGAGTTCACTGGAGGAGGTGAAGATGAGGCCATCGATGAGACCTACAAGAAGAAGTCCCAAATTGGAGGTGGGTGGCTCCGGCAGGACTCTCCGATAGTCAAGTTAGTTTTCTGGTCAATAAGAATAGAGTACTTAAAAGAATGTAAGCAGAGATGAGAACTTAGAGAGAAAAATGTATGTAGAGGATTCCTTATATAGGTGGAGCTTGTAACAAAATGAAAGTGACAGCAATAATAGAATATCAGGAGGTCATTTGGGCCATGTGGAGTTTGTTACAGAGAGTAGGCTACTGTTTGTCATGACTTGTAGTTGATTGAGTTTTATTTATTAGAGTTTGGATGCAGCTCTGCACCTATTTGCAAGCCAAACCTGTTGGGATGAAAAACTTGGAGCTAGGTAGACTGAACATAGAGATTGGCTTGTGAATGGCAGGTGGCAAATCTATTGTTGGTTAAAATCTATTAGTGCTGCCTTTGATAGCTTTGAGGAATTCGGCAGTCTTTAAGGTGAGCTAGGGATTGATGGGAGCATTCAAGCTAGAGGCCAGAGTGGAAATCATTGAACTTTCCAAATCATTACTAGACCTTCTGAAGGAGTTTGGCTATCTTCGAGACTGATTGAAAGTTGAAATGAATGAACTTCTTACTAGTGCCATTTGATTTGCTTTCAGAAGCTCTGCTGCCTTGAAGACCAGCCTAAAGTTTGGATTGAAGGAGTTCCATCATTCTTTGTCTATGGAGTGGTTGCAATTCTGGATTGAAAATCAGATTTGTGCTGATGATGAAGTTCTTTCACCGTTCAAACTCATCCAGTCAATATGCATGGTACAAGCTAGCTAGATCTATAATTATCAAAAAGATATGAAGGAATTTGACCACACTGGAGTTCTACTACTATCCATAAAGTAGAGTAAAGGAGTTCGCTAGAATAGAATCTGACTGGGGAGGAATTCAGCTGGATGGGATCCTTATCGTAAGGTTAATAAGATATATTGTCTGCTATCAATGAATTTGGCCACACTCGAGGTCTGCCATAGAAAAAATTAGGAGTTGGGGTTCGATATCCGATGGGGCTTTATAAATACTAGGACTAGAGTCAGTTATCATACCCTTCACTATTCAAGTTCAGCTGGATGAAGTTCATCACATCTTTGATGGATTCTATAGTCATTCGAGAGAAAAAGTGGATAGTTACAACTAAGAAAATCATCTAGCATACATGGTTTATAGGTTGACCCCCTTGAATCGAATTGGAGTAGGAGACTAGTTTAGTTAATATTTGGCCGTAGCTGTTGTAACTCTGGATAAAATCATATCATGGTCAGACTTCTTATTGAACTTTGGTGGGGGTTATTTTATTCCTAATAAAATCAATTAGATCTAAAAATTATGAATTTTTAGACCTAAGACACCTTCATAAAACATGGGTTCGGATATGGGTAGCTCAATTAGGTCAAGCAGTTGATCAAACTGAATCAAGAGTTGGTTAGGTGGGATAAAAAGTGCTTAGTTTTGACCAACCCATTAGATGTATGTCTTGGTCAAGGTCGACTCATAGCTACATGTGGTTGACCATATTAAAACCTAGTTTGGCTCCATGGTTCAAGCCTTAGATTGTAGGCTAACCTAATTGGTTTTGGTTTGACTATTTGGTGTCTAAGATAAGTTTGGCAAATACGACCGACTAATTTTTTATTGGGAGCTACTCGATCTGAATACGTTCATGATAAGCTAATGGCATATCCCTCCTGTTGGTCTCACTTACCTGGCCATTTGGGTTGACCCAATTTTGGTTTGAGGTGGCTAATGATTCGAGCTAACTCATTCCACTAGGTTAGTCATAATTGTTATTACTAAGTCAAGTCTAAGAGACGTAAATTAAAATTTCTCTAAGAAAATATTAAGTCATAGGTCTTCCACTATTATAGATGAGCGGATCCTTCGCGAGATTGATTGTTCTTGGCTGGATATAGTAGTTCGGTTGCACCAGAAAAATGCAACCACATCTATTAAGCATTAGATGCTATGGATTGGAGAATGGGTTGGGATCAATATTTTGAATATGGTGAGGATCCCAATCAGGAATCCAGTTCGTACAAATAGTGGGTCTAGCTTAACTAAGAAGTGGAGCAATATTCTAAGCACGGTGAGCTTCATGAATTAGATACCAAGTTTGGGTGCATGATGTTTAGAGAAACATTAGACAAGGGTTGTCCACCCATTGGCTAACCCATCACCAATAACTATTAGGTGAGGTGATGAGCTAGTCAGTAGGACCGTACCACCCACTAAAAGTCAATAATCATGAAGACTTTCGCATCTTTGCTAAGAGAGTATAGGGATACGAGAAAATAGTGAAAGCCTAAATTTGTTTAAAAATAAAATTTCTAAACAAACTATTTAAGTCAAATTATAAATCTAACTAAAAATATTGACTCTCTGTAGGAAATTATCTACATCAAATGTCCTAGCCTGAATCCTAGATACCCACAGACTAACCAGACCTAATTACAAGGATTGGCTTCAAAACATGAAAATTATTTTGAGTTTTGAAAAGCTATCCTATGCGTTGGATCAAGAACTTCCCACTTTGCTAGCCTGTCTGACCACTGATCAGAGAGCATCTCATGAGAAGTGGTCTGATGATGATAACAAGATCAGGTGCTACATGTTGGGCTTAATGTCATATGAGTTGTAGCACCAACATAAAGACATTAGGATTGCTCATTAAATATTGGCTCACCTGCAAGAGATATTTAGTGAACAGAGTCGTGTAGCACATTATCAAGTCACGAGGAGATTTTTCAAAGTGCAGATATATGATGGACAGCTAGTCCAAGATCATTGTCTGACAATGATCAAGAATTTGGAAAAGCTTGAGAAGCTCGGTGTCATAATGGATAAGGATCTACAAATTGATGTAATCCTGCAGTCTTTGATTGATTTATATGGGCAGTTCATAATGAACTTTCATATGAAAAAGATCCAATGCACCATGGCTAAGTTAATGAATATGTTGGTTACTACTAAGCAAACTATGAAAGGTTTAAAGGCTTAGTTCTTGCTGTGGAGTGGACTTCTTTCAAAAGAAAATCTATTGAAAAGAAAATGAAGTCTACGAAGAAGTAGAAGATTGAGGAGAAGAAGAAGAATAAGGAAGAACCAAAAAAGAAGGCCTTGGATAAAGAAAAATATTTTCATTGCAACACCAATGACTATTAGAAGTTGAACAGCCCTTCGTACCTATCCAGTCTAAATAACAAGGAGGCAGATCTTTCTGGAGATATGCTCCTCATTGAGACTAACCTTATGATTTCTTCTGCATCCAGTTGGGAGCTTGATACTATTTTTAGTGCTCAATTATACACTTTTATGTAGGATCTTAAGGAGAGCAGGAGGCTAAGAGGTGGTAAGATGATCCAACACGTCGAAAATGGAGTAAGAGTTATTGTTATGGCTATGAAAACCTATCCTCTTCGACAACCATCTAGATTAGTTTTAGTTCTAAGAGACTGTTACTTTGTGCCTGCTACAAGCAAGAATTTGATTTCTATTTCATGTTTAGCACAAGAGAACTATGTAATTAGTTTCTTCAAGGATCACTATATAATTTTATATGAAAGAAATAAAATTGCAAGAGGTTTCTTAATTAACGATTTCTATCAGTTACATATAGATGTTTTAATTTTTAATGTCGAGCAAAATGTGAATGCCATAGGAATAAAATGACCTAGGGATAGTATTAATGAAAGGTATCTATGGCACCTTAGGATAGATCATATAGTTGAAGACAAGATTAACAAATTGAAGAAATTTGGACTAATGGGCCTATTGACTTCGAAGTCATATCTGATTTGTGAATCATGTCTTTAAGGTAAAATGACCAAGATTTCTTTTATAGAACATAGAAAAAGGGCCACAGACCTACTTGTCCTGGTACATACAGATATGTGCAGCCCATTTGATGTGCCAACTAGAGGCAACTTTATCTAATTCGTCATCTTTACTGATGATCTATCTTGGTATGAGTATGTGTACCTAATGTGACACAAGTCTGAAGTCTTTGAAAGGTTCAAGAAATTCATATATGAAATAGAAAAATAAATTAAAAAGTCTATTAAGATTCTTCAATCAGATCGAGGAGGTGAATATGTTAGTCGAGAATTTTTGAACTATCTTAAGGATAATGGCATAGTCTTATAATGGACTCCAAGTGGAATGCCTCAAATCAATAGGATTTTATATTGAAGAAATCAGATCCTATTAGATATGGTTCGATCCATGATGTGCTTCACGAACCTTCCTGAGTTTTTTTAGGGACATAGTTTAATGATAGCAATTTACCTATTGAATAGGCTTCCATCTAAAACCAATCCTATCACACTGTATGAGATATGACATGGTAAAAAACTAAGTCTGAGTCATCTCAAAATTTAGGATTATTCAGTCCATGTCAAGAGACAGCAAGTGGACAAATTAGAGTCTAGGTCCCTTAAAGCTCGATTCATCGGATGTCCTAAAGAGTCATTAGAATATTATTTCTTTGTTTCGAAAGACCATAATGTGATTATGAGTCGATACATCATTTTTTTTGAAAAATAGTTTGTTCAAGATGGTGGCATCAGAAGATAAATTAGGCTTGAGCAGAAAGCCTTCGAAGAGCAACGAGCCAAGGAACCTGAGGAACCCAGTCAATCTGAGCTGATCCATATATTACCTTTTCCACCTCATAGATCAAGTAGGATTTTTTGTCCTCTTAAGAGGTACTTAAGTATTATTTTAGCGGATGTAGAGAAAATATTCCTTACAAGAAATGGGGTTCATGGTGATAATCCCAAAATCTATGATGAGGTGATATCAAATATGGACTCTGAGAAATGATGAGAGGCAATGAAGTTAGAGATTGACTCAATGCGCTCGAACCAAGTCTGGACCTTGGTAGATCCACTTGAAGATATAGTACCTATTGGATGTAAATTGATCTTCAAGAGAAAGATAGGAATAGATGAAAATATGGAGACATTCAAGGCTAGGCTAGTGGCAAAAGGGTATAGCCAATGCAAAGGCATTGACTATCAAGGTACCTTCTCATCAGTAGCCATGCTTAAATCCATCCCCATATTGCTTGCTCTTGCAGCCTATTTCAATTACAAAATATAGCAGATGGAAGTAAAAATGACATTCCTAAATGAATATTTTGAGGAAGATATCTATATGGAATAGTTGCTTGGTTTCACATCTGGTGATGATGATCACAAGGTCAGCAAGCTACAAAGATCTATTATGAACTAAAACAAGCATCTCAGAGTTAGAATACTCGTTTCAATGATATGATCAAATTATTTAATTTTATTAAGAACGAGGAGGAATCATGTATTTTTAAGAAGGTCAGTGGGAGCGCTGTTGTCTTTCTCATACTGTACATGGATGACATCCTTCTAATTGGGAGCGACATTTACATGTTGACCTCAGTCAAAGTGTGGTTGTTAAAAGAATTTCCTATGAAAGATCTAGGAGAAGCATCCTATATTTTGGAGATTAAGGTTTATAGGGATAGACCAAAGAGGTTGCTGGGTCTCTCACATAAGATGTGCATAGAGGAGGTGCTGAAGAGGTTCAACATGGAAAACTCCAAGAGGAAACTAGTGCCCTTTAGATATGGCATTCATCTCTCCAAAAAGATGTTCCCCAACACACCTAAGAAGATTGAATGCATGAGTAAGATCCCTTATGCATTGGTAATAGGGAGCCTTATGTATGCCATGCTATGTGCACAACCTGATATCACCCATGCTATGAGTGTCACAAGCAAGTATCAGTCGAATTCGGACGAGGAGCACTAGACTTTTGTAAAATGTATCCTTAAGTACTTGAGAAAAACTAAGGATATGTTTTTGATCTTTGGTAATAGAAAACTCTAGATCCAAGGGTATACAGACTCAAACTTTATGTCTAACATAGATGATCGAAAGTCGACATTTGGTAGTCTATTTTTGTGCAATGATGGTACCGTAAGCTAGAAGAGTTCCAAGCATACTATAATAGTAGACTCCGCCATGGAAGCAGAACATACCTTCTGCGAAGAAAGCATTCGATTGCTGGTCAGACCAGATGCACTGTGTTCTTTGTTGCACCCTAGAAGCCAGAATTGGCTGACACTTGTAATACACTTCTAGGGGCAAAATTATAATTTTGACTATAATTAATAAAATGGGTTATTTTCTATCACACCTGTGTATTTAGTGTCTGTGATACATCCTTTGAGTTAATGGTAATGATAATTCATATTTTCAAGAGTTGAAAATTTAAGACATGAATAATCATTATTAACTCATAAACAGCTCCCGACCATAGGATCATCACGAGGATGGTGATTGATCCGGAAGGTTGGTGTACGATCGCTTCTCTTTAGTAGATGAGTCTTGAGTCTACGGTGTGGAGACACCGGAGCGAGAGTACAGGTACTCGTTAGAGAACGAGGGCACTGAGCGTGACCACCTCGAGTAGTCATTAGGAAGTCTACCTTCTCGTCAATGACTGACTCGATGCTGCAGTAGTGTGTCTGGTTCTTTGACCTGAGATGCATCGGCAGTTCACCTTGAGGGTGTTATAGTTTGACTACACCATTACTCGGTCTCCTAGCCATATGGAACCCTGAGGTGTATGTTGGCTATAGCATGTTCATTGTAGGAACTGGATTGCATCAAGATGGGATCTATCTACCTCGGTGGTAGAGGAGCAGCCCTATGATAATCATGAGAATCAAGTCCTGAAGCCCATGGCCATGGCAGAGTGAAATAATAGAAAGAGTTTCTATTTAGATTTTCACATTGGACTCGAATCGAATGATTATATCATATGACAGAGACTAGGGGTTTGACGAGTTTACCTTAACCCTAATCTGATCGGGGCTCAAGATAGAAGAACTTAATCACACAGGTAGCTGCACCAAGAGGTTCGCATTCAGCTCTGATGGGTTGCCACCATATACTGCTAGGTGTCACTGGTGGATTTTGGGAGCAATTAGAATGATTTAGATGATCGATCATTCTAGCTGTTCGAATCAGAAGAGTTCTGATCCATCGAAAGGAGTTTCGATGATGTCGATGATAGAGATCATGACATATCCCATTACCATACAGAACTGAACCTAACTAACACACAAACAAGGGTTTGAATCTGGTGATCATCAATTGAACTAATCTAGTTCAATTGATTTGAATGAGATTCAATTAGGTTCAAGAAATCGTGCTAGCACTCGATTGAACCTGAACGTTCTTCTTCTTAATCTGTGATCATGAATAAGATTGTCATTCAATTGAGGTTCAAGGAAATCGAGCTTCAATTAGCACTCCTCAATTGAACAGAGTGCCTTGTTCTATGGATTTTAGAACTATCAGAAATAAGTGTAACTGACTGAGCAAAATTCATTTTAAGGCTAGTTTGTAGGTTGGATTAAACTCAAGTTGTCCTAGAGACATGGACCTTCCTTATCCTTTCATGGTCTAACTGGAGGTTGTCATCAAGTTAGAGAAGGTTGTCTTATTTTTAAGACATGACCTGCATTTTTGGTCACCTGTCTCATTTTTGGTCCTTTGACTTTGGTCAAAAGTTGACCTTTGACTGTCAAAACCAGTTGACACTTTGACTGGTTGTCCACGTGTCATGCACCTATTGGAGACACTGGTGGGGGCCTGTCCCCCTGCCAGAACCTGGCAAGGAGGCGCACGCCATTGGCGTGAAGTTGGAGGCGCCTTGGAGTCCTTGTTGGACAAGGACTCCACCTCCAAAGGATTCCAATCAGAGTTCTACTAAGAATCCAGTTTGACTGGTCTTAGGCCCCTCTAAGGAGGAATCCAGGGGTCTCTATTCCCTCTCTTCTGATTTCACAAAGGGTTGTGATTGGTTGAAAAAGTTGGATCACAAATCCCTGAGTTGAATTCCCAAAGGTTCTCCCCTTGACCTCCACAAGATTCAGCCTCTACGTCCAAAAGAGTTTTGGATGGTTCTAAGATCAAAAGAAAGGCGATCAAAAGAAGAAGGCTGCCTGCTGCAAAGGACGACTGCATTTTGAAAAGTCTTTTCCTCCAATCAGATCCAGATCTGATTTTTGGAGGAGAGATAGAGAAGAAGAGGATCTAGATCCAACCCAAGTGGATACCGGTAGAGGCCAGGCGCTTGCATGGCTTCCAGAACCTTCAACAGGATCATCAGGGTAATAGGATTACCTCAGGTAAATTAAATTTTAATTTAATTTTATTTTTATTTTAAATTAAGAATTAGATCAAATATCAGATCTAATTAGATCAAAAAAAAATTTTAAATATATCTCTTGATCTGATCAGATCTGAACGAACCTGGATCCGAAAAATCAGGATTTTCCTTCAACTGGTATCAGAGCCATGGTTCTAAATTATTTAGATCTGATTTTTAAATTTTATTTTAATTAGAAAATATAAGTGATTTTAGATGTCACATGAGATGTGATCAGATCTGAAATCAGAAAAAATTAAAATTAAATGATTTGGATCTAAGATTAGAAAATATATGCATGACTAGTTCTAGAATAGAATAGTTCTATAGAATAGTCTTGCATGTCATTTGATTTAATTTGATTAAATCATATTTTAGATCTATCTTATTTACTATTTTTTGATATTATAAGTGTTATAATAACATATCTAAAAAATAGCAAATAAAAATTATTTAATTTTAAATATCATATGAGATATGATTGATGCATGTCTAGACTAGTTGTAGAATAGTTCTACATAATTGTCTAGATTAGAATTTATTTTGATTAGATCAATTTAAATCTAATTTTTTAGATTATTATGAGATAATTTAGATCTGAAAAATATGCATGATTTGATATATGAGATGTATGCAAAATATGCCATTGATTAGATCTAATTTGTGTATATGAGATATATGATATAGATCTAAAACTGTTTTGTAGATTTATTGATGTGTTCCTGATTAAGGCGTTCCTCTTGGCCGTCCGGTCATAAGAACGAAGAAGGGTTTAAAGGCCCTCTCTTCCCATTCGATGGGGTGTTCTTATGATGTGTAGGGGTGCTGCGTGTTCGTCCTTAATCAGAAACCCAAAACTTACTTTCTGCAAAACCCTAGATCCTGAAACCCTAGGATTTATTGTGCATATTTTGTTTATGAACCCTAACTTAATTAAGAATTAAGATTTATGGAATATTAATTAGGTCTAAAATTGAGAATTTCAGATCTAAGACATATTCATAATACTGGGTTCGGGCTTGGGTAGCTCAATTAGGTCTAAGCGGTTGATCAAACCGAATCAAGAGTTGGTTAGATGGGATCAACAATGCTTAAATTGACCAGCCTAATAGGATTAAGTCTGGGTCAAGATCGAGTCACGATCAAGCAAGACCTAATTAGGCTCAGAGGTTAGAGTCTGGATTGTAGGCTAACCCAATTGGTTCTGACTCAACAATTTGGTGTCTAAGGTAAGTTTGGCACATACGACGACCGACTGGTTTTTAATTGGAAGCTACTCGACCTGAATGCATTCTTGTACGAGTTAATGGCATATTCCTTCCACCGGTCTCACTTACCTGGCCATATCTGTTGACACAGTTCTGATCTGAGGTGGTCAATAATCCGAGCTAACCCATGCCACTAGGTTAGTCATAATTGTTATGACTAAGCCAAGTCTAGTTTAATGAGACCTGAATCAATTCTCCCTAAGAAAAGATTAAGTCTGAGGTCTTCCACCATTGTAGATGTGCGGGCCCTTCCCGGGGTTGATTGTTCTCGGCTGGATACAGTGGCTCAGTTGCACCGGGAAGATGCAACCATGTCTATTAGGCATTGGATGCTATGGGCTGGAGGATGAGTTGGGCTCAATATTCTTGGATACGGTGAGAGACTCCAATTAGGAACCCAGTCTATGCAAATGGTGGGTCTGACTTAACTAAGGAGTGGATCAATATTCCGGATACGGTGAGATTCATGAATTAGAGACCAAGTTTGGGTGCACCATGATTAGAGAATCATTGAACAAGAGTTGTTCACTCATTGGCTAACCCATCACCAATAACTGTTAGGTGAGGTGATGAGTCAGTTGGTGAGACCGCACCACCCACTAGAAATCATTAATCGTGGAGATTTTCGCATCTCTACAGAGGGAGTGTAGGGATCCGAGAAAATAGTGGGAGCTAATTTGTTTAAAAATAAAATCCCTAAATAAATTGGTCAAGTCAAAATTACAGTATCTAACTAGAATCTTTGACTCTCTACAGGAAAATGTCTGCGTCCAACCCATTGGCACGTATCCTGGACACACATAGACTGACTGGACCCAATTATAAAGATTGGCTCAGGAACTACAAAATTATTTTGGGTTCAGAGAAGTTAACCCATGTTTTGGACCAGGACCCTCCCACCTTACCAGCCCGTCCATCCACTGAACAGAGAGCGTCTCTGGAAAAATGGATTGACGAAGATAATAAGGCCAGATATTACATGTTGGGCTCGATGTCTGATGAGCTCCAGCGCCAACATGAAGATATCGGGACTGCTCGCCAAATGTTGGCTCACCTGCACAGGAGATGTTTGGTGAACAGAGTCGCGCAGCCAAATATCAAGTCACGAAAATGACTTTTTAAGGCTAAGATGCGTGATGGGCAGTCAGTCCAAGATCACTGTCTGACAATGATCAAGGACATGGAAGAGCTTGAGAAGCTCGGTGTGAAGTTGGACTTGGATCTGCAGAACGATATTATTCTGCAATCCTTGACTGATGCATATGGGCAATTCATCATGAATTACCACATGCATAAACTTCAAAATTCCTTGGCCGAGTTAATGAATATGCTGGTTACCGCTGAGCTTTCTATGAAAGGTTCTAAAGGCTCAGTTCTTGCTATGGAACGGACTTCTTCCAAAAGAAAGTCTTATGGAAAGAAAAAGAAGTCTGTGAAAAAGCAAAAGGTGGAAGGATCAAAGAAGAAGAAGGCAGAATCGAAGAAAAAGGCCGATGTCAAAGGAAAGTGTTTCCATTGCAACAGCGACGGCCATTGGAAGCGGAACTGCCCTACTTACCTGGCCACCCTAAAGAACAAGAAGGAAGGTCCTTCTGGAGGTATGCTCGTTATTGAGTCTAACCTTACGGTTTCTTCTGCATCCAGTTGGGTGCTTGACTCTGGTTCTAGTGCTCATCTCTATGCACTTCTATGCAGGGTCTTGAGGATAGCAGGAGGCTGAGGGATGGAGACATGATCCTACGCATCGGTAATGGAGCAAGAGTTGCTGCAGTAGCCGTGGGAACATACCCTCTTCGATTACCATCTGGTTTAGACTTAGTTTTGAAAAGACTGTTATTATGTGCCTGCAGCTAGCAGGAATTTGATTTCTGTTTCATGCTTAGCACAAGAAGGTTATGTGATCACCTTCTTTAAGGACCATTGTAACATTCTTTATGAAAGAAATAAAATTGCAAATGGTTTCCTTATTAATGGTCTTTATCAGTTACATATTGATGTACCTATTTTAACTATCGAGCAAAACGTGAATGCCAAACGACCTAGGGATAGTCCAAACGACAGATATCTATGGCACCTGAGATTAGGTCATATAGCAGAAGATAGGATCAACAAATTGGAGAAAAATGGGCTATTGAGTCCATTGACTTTTGAGTCATATCCAACTTGTGAATCTTGTCTTCAAGGCAAAATGACTAAACTCCCTTTTGTTGGACATGGGGAGAGGGCCACAGATCTCCTTGCCCTAGTACATACTGATGTGTGCGGCCCATTTGATGTGCCGGCTAGAGGCAATTTTGTCTACTTCATTACCTTTACCGATGATCTGTCTATCTAGGTATGGGTATGTGTATCTTATGAGACATAAGTCTGAAGCTTTTGAAAAGTTCAAAGAATTCAGACATGAAGTAGAAAAACAAACTGGAAAACCCATTAAGGTTCTTCGATCAGATCGAGGAGGTGAATACCTTAGCCGGGAATTCCTAGACTATCTTAAGGAAAATGGCATAGTCTCTCAATGGACTCCACCAGGAACACCTCAACTCAACGGGGTTTCAGAACGGAGAAATCGGACTCTATTGGATATGGTTCGATCCATGATGAGCTTCACAGACCTCCCTGATTTTCTTTGGGGACATTCATTATTAACTTCAATTTATCTACTGAATAGGGTTCCCTCTAAAACCGTTCCTACCACACCGTATGAGATATGGCACGGTAAGAAACCAAGTCTGAGTCATCTCAGAATTTGGGGTTGTCCGGCTCATGTCAAAAGACAACAAGCGGACAAGTTAGAGTTTAGGTCCTTCAGAGCTCGATTCATAGGATATCCTAAAGAGTCATTAGGATACTATTTCTACATTCCAGAAGACCACAATGTGATTGTGAGTCGACATGCCATCTTTCTTGAAAAATAGTTTATTCAAGATAGTGGCATTGGAAAGCAGATTAAGCTTGATGAGAAAGTCTCACAAGTGGACAACGAGCTAAGGACCAATTGGAACCAAATCAGGTTGAGCCAATAAGAACACTACCTCCTCCACCTCGTAGATCGGAAAGAGTTTCCCGTCCCCCTGAAAGATACTTAGGTATTATTTCAGAGGACGTAGAGGAAATGTTCCTCATAGGTAATGGTGCTCATGGTGATGATCCCAAAACCTACAACGAGGCGATATCAGATATCGACTCCGAGAAATGGCTTGAGGCAATGAAGTCAGAGAATTGACTCGATGCACTCAAACCAAGTCTGGACCTTGGTAGATCCACCAGAAGGTATAGTACCTATTGGGTGTAAATGGATCTTCAAGAGAAAGATTGGTGCAGATGGGAATGTGGAGACATTCAAGGCTAGACTAGGTGGCAAAAGGTTATAGTCAACGCGAAGGCATTGACTATCAGGATACCTTTTCCCCAGTAGCTATGCTAAAATCCATCCGCACATTGCTTGCTGTTGCAGCCTATTTCGATTATGAAATATGGCAAATGGACGTGAAAACGGCATTCCTAAATGGATATCTTGAGGAAGATATCTATATGGAACAGCCGCTAGGTTTCACATCCAGTGATACTGATCACAAGGTTTGCAAGCTGCAAAGGTCCATATATGGACTTAAGCAAGCATCTCGGAGCTGGAACACTCGTTTCAATGATGTGATCAAAAAGTTTGGTTTCATCAAAAATGAAGAGGAACCATGTGTTTTCAAAAGGGTCAGTGGGAGCGCTGTTGTCTTCCTCGTATTGTACGTGGATGACATCCTCCTTATTGGGAATGATATTCCCATGTTGACATCAGTCAAGATGTGGTTGTCCAAGGAATTCTCCATGAAAGACCTAGGTGAAGCATCCTTTATTCTAGGAATTAAGGTCTATAGGGATAGACCGAATAGGATGCTAGGACTTTCACAGAAGATGTACATAGAGGAAGTACTAAAGAGGTTTAGTATGGAAAACTCTAAGAGGGGATTAATACCCTTCAGACATGGTATTCATCTTTCCAAGAAGATGTGCCCCAGCACACCTGAGGAAATAGAACGCATGAGCAAGATCCCTTATGCTTCTGCAATAGGGAGCCTCATGTATGCCATGCTATGTACACGACCTGATATAGCCCATGCTGTGAGTGTCACAAGCAGATATCAGTCAAATCCAGGTGAAGAACACTGGACTTCTGTGAAATGTATCCTTAAGTACTTGAGAAGAACTAAGGATATGATGTTGGTCTTTGGTAATGGAGAACTCCAAGTTCAAGGGATACACAGACTCGGATTTCATGTCTGATATAGATGATCGAAAGTCGACATCTGGAAGTCTGTTTGTGTGCAATGGTGGTGCTGTCAGCTGGAAGAGTTTCAAGCAAACTGTGATAGCAGATTCCACCATGGAAGCAGAATATATAGCTGCATCAGAGGCTGCAAAGGAAGCATTCTGGTACAAGAAGTTTGCTGCAGAAATTGGAGTAATGCCATCAGATGCCATTCCTCTATACTGCGACAACAATGGCGCCATAGCCCTTGCTAAGGAGCCGAGGTCTCACCAGAAATCCAAGCACATTGAGCGGCGATTCACCTCATCCGCGATTACCTCGAGAAGGTTACGTCGAGGTCAAGAGAGTCAACTCCGCAGATAATGTGGCAGACCCACTTACAAAGCCGTTGGGCCAGCAGAAGATCGAAGCCCACCTTGAGAAGATGGGACTTAGACTTGTAGCCAATTGGCTTTAGGACAAGTGGGAGATTGTTAGATATATGTGCCCTAGAAGCCAGAATTGGCTGACACTTGTAATACACTTCTAGGGGCAAAATTATAATTTTGACTATAATCAATAAAATGGGTTATTTTCTATCATATGTGTATTTAGTGTCTGTGATACATCCTTTGAGTTAATGGTAATGATAATTCATATTTTCAAGAGTTGAAAATTTAAGACATGAATAATCATTATTAACTCATAAAAGCTCCGACCATAGGATCATCACGAGGATGGTGATTGATCAAGGTTGGTGTACAATGCTTCTCTTTATAGATGAGTCTTGAGTCTACGGTGTGGAACATACAGGTACTCGTTAGAGAATGAGCTGATCGAGTAGATTATCTAGAATGACTGACTCGATGCAGTAGGTCCTTTGATGAGGCATAGTTCAGAGGGTGCTAGACATAGCATAGACTAGATCACATAGATGAAGATACTATAAGAGGCTTTAGTATGAGTACTAGGAACTATGAGGGGATTAATACCCTTCAGACATGGTATTCATCTTTCCAAGAAGATGTGCCCCAGCACACCTGAGGAAATAGAACACATGAGCAACTGATCCCTTATGACTGAGCAATAGGGAGCCTCATGCTTCTGCAATAGGGAGCCTCATGTATGCCATGCTATGTACACGACCTGATATAGCCCATGCTGTGAGTGTCACAAGCAGATATCAGTCAAATCCAGGTGAAGAACACTGGACTTCTGTGAAATGTATCCTTAAGTACTTGAGAAGAACTAAGGATATGATGTTGGTCTTTGGTAATGGAGAACTCCAAGTTCAAGGATACACAGACTCGGACTTCATGTCTGATATAGATGATCGAAAGTCGACATCTGGAAGTCTGTTTGTGTGCAATGGTGGAGCTGTCAGCTGGAAGAGTTCCAAGCAAACTGTGATAGCAGATTCCACCATGGAAGCAGAATATATAGCTGCATCAGAGGCTGCAAAGGAAGCATTCTGGTACAAGAAGTTTGCTGCAGAAATTGGAGTAATGCCATCAGATGCCATTCCTCTTTACTGCGACAACAATGGCGCCATAGCCCTTGCTAAGGAGCCGAGGTCTCACCAGAAGTCCAAGCACATTGAGCGGCGATATCATCTCATCCGCGATTACCTTGAGAAAGGTTACGTTGAGGTCAAGAGAGTCAACTCCGCAGATAATGTGGCAGACCCACTTACAAAGCCGTTGGGCCAGCAGAAGATCGAAGCCCACCTTGAGAAGATGGGACTTAGACTTGTAGCCAATTGGCTTTAGGACAAGTGGGAGATTGTTAGATATATGTGCCCTAGAAGCCAGAATTGGCTGACACTTGTAATACACTTCTAGGGGCAAAATTATAATTTTGACTATAATCAATAAAATGGGTTATTTTCTATCACATATGTGTATTTAGTGTCTGTGATACATCCTTTGAGTTAATGGTAATGATAATTCATATTTTCAAGAGTTGAAAATTTAAGACATGAATAATCATTATTAACTCATAAACAGCTCCCGACCATAGGATCATCACGAGGATGGTGATTGATCCGGAAGGTTGGTGTACGATCGCTTCTCTTTAGTAGATGAGTCTTGAGTCTACGGTGTGGAGACACCGGAGCGAGAGTACAGGTACTCGTTAGAGAACGAGGGCACTGAGCGTGACCACCTCGAGTAGTCATTAGGAAGTCTACCTTCTCGTCAATGACTGACTCGATGCTGCAGTAGTGTGTCTGGTTCTTTGACCTGAGATGCATCGGCAGTTCACCTTGAGGGTGTTATAGTTTGACTACACCATTACTCGGTCTCCTAGCCATATGGAACCCTGAGGTGTATGTTGGCTATAGCATGTTCATTGTAGGAACTGGATTGCATCAAGATGGAATCTATCTACCTCGGTGGTAGAGGAGCAGCCCTATGATGAATCATGAGAATCAAGTCCTGAAGCCCATGGCCATGGCAGAGTGAAATAATAGAAAGAGTTTCTATTTAGATTTTCACATTGGACTCGAATCGAATGATTACATCATATGACAGAGACTAGGGTTTGACGAGTTTACCTTAACCCTAATCTGATCGGGGCTCAAGATAGAAGAACTTAATCACACAGGTAGCTGCACCAAGAGGTTCGCATTCAGCTCTGATGGGTTGCCACCATATACTGCTAGGTGTCACTGGTGGATTTTGGGAGCAATTAGAATGATTTAGATGATCGATCATTCTAGCTGTTCGAATCAGAAGAGTTCTGATCCATCGAAAGGAGTTTCGATGATGTCGATGATAGAGATCATGACATATCCCATTACCATACAGAACTGAACCTAACTGGGTCACACAAACAAGGGTTTGAATCTGGTGATCATCAATTGAACTGATCTAGTTCAATTGATCTGAATGAGATTCAATTAGGTTCAAGGAAATCGTGCTAGCACTCGATTGAACCTAACGTTCTTCTTTTACTATCATAAATAAGTTGTCCTGACTGAGCCAAAGGAGTTTGTGCTCAATCAGAGGCCTTCATATGGTCTGAACTGGAGGTTGTCCAAGTCAGAGAGAAGGTTGTCTTATTTTATAAGACATGACCTGCCATTTTTGGTCACCTGCCATTTCTTGGTCCTTTGACTTTGGTCAAAAGTTGACCTTTGACTGGTCAAATGTTGACCATTGACACTTTGACTTTTGTCCACGTGTCATGCACCTATTGGAGAGCTGGTGGGGGCCTGTCCCCCTGCCAGAACCTGGCAAGGAGGAGGGCGCACGCCACCCTAGGCGTGCGCCCAAGTTGGAGGCGCCTTGGAGTCCTTGTTGGACAAGGACTCCACCTCCCTTTTGGATTCCAATCAGAGTTCTACTAAGAATCCAGTTTGACTGGTCTTAGGCGCCCTCTAAGGAGGAATCCAGGGGTCTCTATTCCCACCAATCAGATTTAGATCTGATTTCACAAAGGGTTGTGATTGGTTGGGAGGAAGAGGAGTTGGATCACGCTTAGTCTATAAATAAGACCCTGCGCCCAACTCAGATTCCAATGCAATTAGAATAGAGATTTCCCACGCCCCAAGGCTGCCTCTCCCCTCTTCCTCCATGCCTAAACTTCTCCTCCTTCTCCTCTCCACGTCCAAAAGAGTTTTGGACTTAGGTTGGTGCGTTCCAGATCAAAAGAAAGGCGATCAAAAGAAGAAGGCTGCACTGCTGCAAAGGACGACTGCTGATCTTCAAAAGGAGTTTTGAAGATCCTCCAGATCAGATCCAGATCTGAATTTTTGGAGATGTGATAGAGAAGAAGAGGATCTCCAGATCCAACCCGAGTGGATACCGGTAGAGGCCAGGCGCTTGCGTGGCTAGATCCAGAACCTTCCGCTGCAATCAGGATCATCTACAGGGTAATAGGATTACCCAAATCAGGTAAATTAAATTTGATTTAATTTATCTTATTTTATTTTATTTATTAAAATAATAAGAATCAGATCTGAAACATATCAAGATCTGATTGGGATCAAGAGAAAAATTTTTGAAATATATCTCTTGATCTGATCAGATCTGGACGAACCTGGACCGGGAAATCAGGATTTCCCTTCAGGCAACTCGTTGAGCCCGTATGCCCGCTAGGACTTTCAAGAAGATGTACATAGAGAAGTACTAAAGAGGTTTAGTATGGAAAACTCTAAGAGGGGTTTAATACCCTTCAGACATGGCATTCATCTTTCCAAGAAGATGTGCCCTAGCACACCTGAGGAAATAGAACGCATGAGCAAGATCCCTTATGCTTCAGCAATAGGGAGCCTCATGTATGCCATGTTATGTACACGACCTGATATAGCCCATGCTGTGAGTGTCACAAGCAGATATCAGTCAAATCCAGATGAAGAACACTGGACTTCTGTGAAATGTATCCTTAAGTACTTGAGAAGAACTAAGGATATGTTGTTGGTCTTTGGTAATGGAGAACTCCAAGTTAGGGATACACAGACTCGGACTTTTATGTCCGATATAGATGATCGAAAGTCGACATCTGGAAGTCTGTTTGTGTGCAATGGTGGTGCTGTCAGTTGGAAGAGTTCCAAGCAAATAGTGATAGCAGATTCCACCATGGAAGCAGAATATATCAGCTGCATCAGAAGGCTGCGAAGGAAGCATTTTGGTACAAGAAGTTTGCTGCAGAAATTGGAGTGAATGCCATCAGATGCCATTCCTCTATACTGCGACAACAATGGCGCCATAGCCCTTGCTAAGGAAGCCGAGGTCTCACCAGAAAATCCAAGCACATCGAGCGGCGATACCACCTCATCCCATGATTACCTCGAGAAAGGTTACGTCGAGGTCAAGAGAGTCAACTCCACAGATAATGTGGCAGACCCACTTACAAAGCCATTGGGCCAGCAGAAGATCGAAGCCCACCTTGAGAAGATGGGACTTAGACTTGTAGCCAATTGGCTTTAGGACAAGTGAGGAGATTGTTAGATATATGTGCCCTAGAAGCCAGAATTGGCTGACACTTGTAATACACTTCTAGGGGCAAAATTATAATTTTGACTATAAATCAATAAAATGGGTTATTTTCTATCACATAATGTGTATTTAGTGTCTGTGATACATCCTTTGAGTTAATGGTAATGATAATTCATATTTTCAAGAGTTGAAAATTTAAGACATGAATAATCATTATTAACTCATAAAATGCTTCCGACCATAGGATCATCACGAGGATGGTGATTGATCCGGAAAGGTTGGTGTACAATCGCTTCTCTTTAGTAGATGAGTCTTGAGTCTACGGTGTGGAGACACCGGAGCGAGAGTACAGGTACTCGTTAGAGAATGAGGGCACTGAGCGTGACCACCTCGAGTAGTCATTAGGAAGTCTACCTTCTCATCAATGACTGACTCGATGCTGCAGTGGTGTGTCTGGTTCTTTGACCTGAGGTGCATCGGCAGTTCACCTTGAGGGTGTTATAGTTTGACTACACCATACTCGGTCTCCTAGCCATTCAGAACCCTGAGGTGTATGTTGGCTATAGCATGTTCATTGTAGGAACTGGATTGCATCAAGATGGAATCTATCTACCTCGGTGGTAGAGGAGCAGCCCTATGATGATCATGAGAATCAAGTCCAGAAGCCCATGGCCATGGTAGAGTGAAATAATAGAAAGAGTTTCTATTTAGATTTTCACATTGGACTTGAATCGAATGATTACATCATATGACAGAAACTAGGGTTTGACGAGTTCACCTTAACCCTAATCTGATCGGGGCTCAAGATAGAAGAACTTAATCACACAGGTAGCTGCACCAAGAGGTTCGCATTCAGCTCTGATGGGTTGCCACCATATACTGCTAGGTGTCACTGGTGGATTTTGGGAGCAATTAGAATGATTTAGATGATCGATCATTCTAGCTTGTTCGAATCAGAAGAGTTCTGATCCATCGAAAGGAGTTTCGATGATGTCGATGATAGAGATCATGACATATCCCATTACCATATAGAACTGAACCTAACTGGGTCACACAAACAAGGGTTTGAATCTGGTGATCATCAATTGAACTAATCTAGTTCAATTGATCTGAATGAGATTCAATTAGGTTCAAGGAAATCGTGCTAGCACTCGATTGAACCTAACGTTCTTCTTTTACTATCATAAATAAGTTGTCCTGACTGAGCCAAAGGAGTTTGTGCTCAATCAGAGGCCTTCATATGGTCTGACTGGAGGTTGTCCAAGTCAGAAAAAGGTTGTCTTATTTGTAAGACATTAGACTGCCATTTTCTCACCTGCCATTTCTTGTCTTTGACTTTGGTCAAAACGTTGACCATTGACCCTTTGACTTTTGACCACATGTCATGCACCTATTGGAGAGCTGGTGGGGGCTGTCCCCCTGCCAGAACCTGGCAAGGAGAAGGGCGCACGCCAAGGGTGGCGTGAGCCCAAGTAGGAGGCGCCTAGGAGTCCTTGTTGGACAAGGACTCCACCTCCCTTTTGGATTCCAATCAGAGTTCTACTAAGAATCCAGTTTGACTGGTCTTAGGCACCCTCTAAGGAGGAATCCAGGGGTCTCTATTCCCAACCAATCAGATTTAGATCTGATTTCACAAAGGGTTGTGATTGGTTGAGAGGAAGAGGAGTTGGATCACAAGAGGTCTATAAATAAGACCCTGCGCCCAACCCTAATCTAATGCAATTCAATGAGATTTCCCCATGCCCCAAGGCTGCCTCTCCCCTTCCTCCATGCCATACTTCTCCCCTCCTCTCCACGTCCAAAAGTGTTTTGGACTTAGGTTGGTGCGATTCAGATCAAGGAAAGGCGATCAAAAGCAAGAAGGCTGCGCTGCTGCAAAAGGACGACTGCAGATCTTCAAAAGAGTTTTGAAGATCCTCCAGATCAGATCCAGATCTGATTTTTGGAGGTGTGATAGAGAAGAAGAGGATCTCCAGATCCAACCCGAGTGGATACCGGTAGAGGCCAGGCGCTTGCGTGGCTAGATCCAGAACCTTCCGCTGCAATCAGGATCATCTACAGGGTAATAGGATTACCCAAATCAGGTAAATTAAATTTGATTTAATTTATCTTTTTTATTTTATTTATTAAAATAATAAGCCCCTGACACGTCATAAGATCTGGATCGAATCTTGACCCAGACTTAATCCTATTAGGCTGGTCAATTTAAGCATTGTTGATCCCATCTAACCAACTCTTGATTCGGTTTGATCAACCGCTTAGACCTAATTGAGCTACCCAAGCCCGAACCCAGTATTATGAATATGTCTTAGATCTAAAATTCTCAATTTTAGACCTAATTAATATTCCATAATCTTAATTCTTAATTAAGTAGGGTTCATAAACAAAATATGCACAATAAATCCTAGGGTTTCAGGATCTAGGGTTTTGCAGAAAGTAAGTTTTGGGTTTCTGATTAAGGACGAACACGCAGCACCCCTACACATCATAAGAACACCCCATCGAATGGAAAGAGAGGGCCTTTAAACCCTTCTTCGTTCTTATGACCGGACGGCCAAGAGGAACGCCTTAATCAGGAACATGCAATACTACAAAACAGTTTTAGATCTATATCATATATCTCATATACAAATTAGATCTAATCATGCCATATTTTGCATACATCTCATGTATCGAATCATGCATATTTTTCAGATCTAAATTATCTCATAATAATCTAAAAAATTAGATTTAAATTGATCTAATCAAAATAAATTCTAATCTAGACAATTATGTAGAACTATTCTACAACTAGTCTAGACATGCATCAATCATATCTCATATGATGTTTAAAATTAAATAATTTTAATAATTTTTATTTGCTATTTTTTAGATGTTATTATAACCATTATAATATCAAAAAATAGTAAATAAATAGATCTAAAATATGATTTAATCAAATTAAATTAAAACATGCAAGACTATTCTATAGAACTATTCTATTTTAGAACTAGTCATGCATATTTTCTAATCTTAGATCCAAATCATTTAATTTTAATTTTTTCTGAATTTTAGATCTGATCACATCTCATGTGACATCTAAAATCACTTATTTTTTAATTAAAATAAATTTAAAATCAGATCTAAATACTTTTAGAACCATTGGCTCTGATACCAGTTGAAGGAAAATCCTGATTTCCCGGACCAGGTTCGTTCAGATCTGATCAGATCAAGAGATATATTTCAAAAATTTTTCTCTTTGATCTAATCAGATCTTGAGATATGTTTTAGATCTGATTCTTATTATTTTAATAAATAAAATAAAATAAGATAAATTAAATCAAATTTAATTTACCTTGATTGGGTAATCCTATTACCCTGTTGATGATCCTGTTTGCAGCGGAAGGTTCTGGATCTAGCCACGCAAGCGCCTGGCCTCTACCGGTATCCACTCGGGCTAGATCTGGAGATCCTCTTCTTCTCTATCACATCTCCAAAAATTAGATCTGGATCTGATCTGGAGGATCTTCAAAACTCCTTTTGAAGATCAGCAGTCGTCCTTTGCAGCAGCGCAGCCTTCTAGCTTTTGATCGCCTTTCTTTGATCTGGATTGCACCAACCAAGCCCAAAACTTTTGGATGTGGAGAGGAGAGGGAGAAGAGCTTTGGCATGGAGGAGGAGAGGAGAGGCAGCCTTGGGGCATGGGAATTATGAATCTTTGAGTTGGGCGCAGGGTCTTATTTATAGACTAAGCGTGATCCAACTCCTCTTCTTCCCAACCAATCACAACCCTTTGTGAAATCAGATCTAAATCTGATTGGTGGGAATAGAGTCCCCTGGATCCTTGATTCATCCTTAGATGGTGCCTAAGACCAGTCAAAGTTGGTTCTTAGGAGGACTCTGAATTGGAATCCAAAAAGGAGATGGAGTCCCTGTCCAACAGGGACTCCTGGCGCCTCCAGCTTGGGCACACGCCAAGGGTGGCATGCGCCCTCCTCCTTGCCAGGTTTCTGGCAGGGGGACAAGCCCCCACCAGCTCTCCAATAGGTGCATGACACATGTGGTAAAAGTCAAAGTGTCAATGGTCAACATTTGACCAAAGTCAAAGGTAAGACTTTTGACCAAAGTCAAAGATGACAAGAAAAATGGCAGGTGACCAAAAATGGCAGGTAATGTCTCTTACAAAATAAGACAACCCTTTTCTGACTTGGACAAGCTCCAGTCAGACCAATGAAGGCCTCTGATCGAGCACAAACTCCTTTGGCTCAGTCAGGACAACTATTTATGATAGTAAAAGAAGAACGTTAGGTTCAATCGAGTGCTAGCACGATTTTCTTGAACCTAATTGAATCTCATTCAGATCAATTGAACTAGGATCAGTTCAATTGATGATCACCAGATTCAAACCCTTGTTTGTGTGACCCAGTTAGGTTCAGTTCTGTATGGTAATGGGATATGTCATGATCTCTATCATCGACATCATCGAAACTCCTTTCGATGGATCAGAACTCTTCTGATTCGAACAGCTAGAATGATCGATCATCTAAATCATTCTAATTGCTCCCAAAATCCACCAGTGACACCTAGCAGTATATGGTGGCAACCCATCAGAGCTGAATGCGAACCTCTTGGTGCAGCTACCTGTGTGATTAAGTTCTTCTATCTTGAGCCCCGATCAGATTAGGGTTAAGGTGAACTCGTCAAACCCTAGTCTCTGTCATATGATGTAATCATTCGATTCAAGTCCGATGTGAAAATCCTAAATAGAAACTCTTTCTATTATTTCACTCTGCCATGGCCATGGGCTTCAGGACTTGATTCTCATGATCATCATAGGGCTGCTCCTCTACCACCGAGGTAGATAGATTCCATCTTGATGCAATCCAGTTCCTACAATGAACATGCTATAGCCAACATACACCTCAGGGTTCCAATGGCTAGGAGATCGAGTAATGGTGTAGTCAAACTATAACACCCTCAAGGTGAACTGCCGATGCACCTCAGGTCAAAGAACCAGACACACTACTGCAGCATCGAGTCAGTCATTGACGAGAAGGTAGACTTCCTAATGACTACTCGAGGTGGTCACGCTCAGTGCCCTCGTTCTCTAACGAGTACCTGTACTCTCGCTCCGGTGTCTCCACACCGTAGACTCAAGACTCATCTACTAAAGAGAAGCGATTGTACACCAACCTTCCGGATCAATCACCATCCTCGTGATGATCCTATGGTCGGGAGCATTTTATGAGTTAATAATGATTATTCATGTCTTAAATTTTCAACTCTTGAAAATATGAATTATCATTACCATTAACTCAAAGGATGTATCACAGACACTAAATACACATATGTGATAGAAAATAACCCATTTTATTGATATAGTCAAAATTATAATTTTGCCCCTAGAAGTGTAT
>QRFJ01003355.1:0-25741 GCA_006176705.1 Cocos nucifera
TCCTGTTCCTAACGGGCTGTGGGGGCACATGCGGACCGTCGTCCGAGCCTCTCCCCCCATCTCGTCTAAGGTGAACGAGGCCTTCGACTTTGCTCGCGTTAGGACGAGGTCTTCCTCCTGTTCCTAACGGGCTATTGGCTGCTCCTTCGCTGTCATCGTACAGTTTTTGCATCCAGAAACAGTATTATCGGAAGGGAAGAATGTTACCGAAGGAAAATTACGGGCAGCACATCCCCGTTTCAGGGTCGTCGGGGCGTTCTTCCTCTGAGTTCCCTCGGGCAGTAAGTCCCGTCCAGACGACCTCCTCTATCTCATGCTGGCCTCTTTCATTTGGAGCGTGCTTCTCATTGGTTTTGACGCTGGGAGGTGACGAATCGCCGATGTATCTAGCCCCTCCTCTGGGGTAACGTTGATGACGCCGTGAGGTGGCCGACCTTGTAGTTTCCAGTTACGGTAGCGCTCTTAGCCGATCTTCTCCTGCTTCAGGCTGGCGTTGAAGGAATTTACCCCGCCGAGCACTTTAATCTCGTCTTGGAGCTGAATGTATTCCTCAGTGTCGTGGCCGTAGTCGCGATGCTAGGGGCATTACTTGCTTAGATCGCGCACGTTTTGGGAGGCCATGGTGCTTCAGGTCTTGGCGGCCGGCTCTTAACTTCGCTGAGAATTCGAGTTAGAGTAGCGGGGCGTAGTTGCGGAACCTTTCGGGAGGAGGGCTTCTTCGCGCCCTTCCGTCGGGGCTTCCTTGGTGGCGAGCTCGAGGTGAAGTTCGGCCTCACTTGAGATGGGGTGGTCGTGGACGCGGCCGAGCTTGCAAAACCTTCCGTGGGAATTCCTTGGAAAAGTTCGGGCCTTGTGCTGTGGAGGTCGTAAACGCGGCCGAACTTCATTCTGCGGGAGAACTTTGTTCCGCCCTTGTTTGCGCTTAACTTGATGGTGAGCTTCGAAGGGAAGTTCGGCCTCACTTAAGCCGAACTACATTCCAATGACGAGCTTCTGATGGGAGTTCGGCCCTGCTTCCGCCGAACTTCATTTCGATGATGTACGAGGAGTTCGGCCTCGCTTGCGCGGAGCTTTGTTCCGCTTTTCCGCAAAACCTTCCGCGGGAGAACTTCATGCTTCTTTGTCCGGACTTCCTTGCTTGCAGAGAGGGGGTCGGCTTTGCTTGCCCGAACTTCATTGCACCTCCCGTGAATTCTTTGCAGGGGCTTCCTTGGTGACGTACATGAGGGGGAGTTCGGCCTCGCTCGCCCTCGGGTGGTCTCGAGCGCGGCCTAACTTCATTGCACCTCCCGTGAATTCTTTCTAGAGATGACATATTCGAGCGGGGGAGTTCGGCCTTACTTAAAGCGAACTTCACTTTATGGTGAGCTTCAAAGGGAAGTTCGGCCTCACTTGAGCCGAACTTCATTCCAATAATGAGCTTTTCGAGGGGAGTTCGGCTTTACTTCCGCCGAACTTTATTCCGATGAGCAGCTGCGCAGTTCGGCCTCACTTTATGCCGAACTTCATTCTGCGGGAGAACTTTGTTCCGCCCTTGCTTAGGCCGAACTTAACTTTGTGGCGACTACGGAAGTTCGATCTCACTTGAGCCGAACTTCGCTCCGCTTTCCCGCGAAAGCTTCCGCGGGAGGACTTCATGGAGCTCGGCTTTCCTGGCGCCGGATTTCATTCCGAATCTTCATTCCGATTTCCCGCGAGATTCTTCCACGGCAGAACTTCCTGCTTCTTTGTCGGGGCTTCCTCGATGATGAGCCTCGAGGTCGTAGACGTGGCCGAACTTCATTCCGCCTCGTTGCAAATGGGGGAACTTCATCCTTCATTACCCGAACTCCCTTGACGACGGGCTCAAGTGGAGCTCGGCTTTGCTTTAGCTACCGAACTTCACTCCGCCTCCAAAGAATTCTTTGCAGCAGGTTTCGTAGATGACATACTCGAGATGGGGGAGTTCGGCCTGACTTGAGCGATGAGAGCCTCAAGGGAAAGTTCGGCTTCTCTTCCGCCAAACTTCATTGATCAGGAGCGGGAGTTCGGCTTCCCTTCCGCCGAACTTCATTCGGATGATGAGCTGCGGTTTTCGGCCTCACTTATGCCGAACTTCATTCCGCGGGAGAACTTCCGCCCTTGCTTGCGCCGAACTTCACTGGATTGTGAGCTTCGAAGGGGAGTTCGGTTTCACTTCCGCCGAACTTTATTCCGATGATGAGCTTCGAGGGGAGTTCGGCTTCGCTTACGCCGAACTTTATTGATGATCTTCGAGGGGGAGTTCGGCTTCTCTTCCGCCGAACTTCGTTGATGATCTTCGAGAGGGAGTTCGGCTTCTCTTCCGCCGAACTTCATTGATGATCTTCGAGGGAGAGTTCGGCTTCTCTTCCGCCGAACTTCGTTCCAGTCTCCTTGTGAAATTTTCTGCGGAAGAACTTCTGCTCTCCGTTTCTCCTTCCTAAGAGCGATTGGTATGCCCAAATGCTTTACCTTATGGCCGGTTCCTCGTGTCCTCATGGTGAGTTTGCTGGCAAAGTCCCCGTTGGATGTTGTCGTACGGCCAGCATCATCTCGGCGGAGCCACAGACCCGACCAGCAGGTTGACCTGCCTCATGTCTGCGAGGGCTTCGTATGAAAACTGGGCTATTGGGGCTGAGACAGGAACAGACGGATCTGGCGTGCAGGCCGCCGATCGCCGAGTCGAAGCTCTCAAGGCATTTTCTCTTCGGGAGAGAACTTTAGTGAGGAAGAAGATGGATTTCCAGAGAGAGAAATCATCGCCGAGCACTCCTTTAAGAACAAGGGAACCTCGAAGGTTCGTGCCCTCCTTCTAGCGCCAATCTGTTGACGCAGAAACTTATCGTCGCCGGAGTTGAGGCCGAAGAGGCTGCCGCCGGGGACCTGCAAAATAAAGTCTCGCTCGGAATCGGTGGGGGGTGGCTCCGGCAAGACCCTCCGACGCTCAAGTTAGTTCCTGTCAACAGGAATGGAGTGCTCGATAGAGTATAGAGGAGAAGAAAAGGGTTTTCAGAACCTGGCTTTAGTGTATTCGGAGGGTCCTTTTATAGAGGGAGCTTGTTGTAACCGCCTTGGTTAATGGGCGTGGTAATTATCTTGATCAATGTCGGTCGTTATTGCCGATAAATACCGATCATTATTATCGATCGTTATTGTCGATCGTTATTGCTGATAAGTGCCGATCATTATTGTTGTATAACCGTAGCGAGATTGCCTGCAGGAATCCATCACAATGAGTTTGGCCATTGAGAAGCTCGTCCATTGAAGAAGCCTATAGGAAGTCCGGCTTCCGTAGAAACTCGGCCCGAGAGAAGATTTTGGGGAAGTTTGGCTCCCGCAGGGGTCTGGCTGAAGCCCGGTCGCTGGGAGTCCGAAGGAGTTTGGCCGCCAGGCAGTTCGATCGGCAGTAGGAATTCAGCCCGGAGCCTGGGCACTGAGGAGTTCGGCCGCTGGGCAGGAGTTCGGGGAGCTCGGCCGCTAAGAGGGTTGGAACAAGCTCGGCCGTCGGGGGCTCGGTCGAAGCCCTGCCGCTTGGAGTCCAAAGGGGCTCGGGCAATATGTAGTTCGGCCGCTTGAGGAGTTCGGCCGCTAGGAGTCTGAAGGAGCTCGGGCGATAAGTAGTTCGGCTAGGACGCGTCCGCTGAAGTTTTTCCGCATTGACCACATCAGGCTGGGGACTGAACTTGACTTTGGCAGGAGCGAAATTTATCCCCAACAGTGTGCAAAATAAAATTAACTGTATGCAGCATTCAATTAACTGTGTGCAGCCATAAAAGACATACCACGAAACCTCAAAAGTATGTCATGATACTTTAAAAGCATGCCGTGATACTTCAAATGCTTGGCATGCCCCGATACTTCAAAAGCATGTCGGGATACTTCTAAAGTTAAAAGCTGCCCCGATAATTCAAAAGCATGCCACGATACTTCTAAAGCTTGGCATGCCCTAATACTTCAAAAGCATGCTATGATACTTCAAAAGCATGCCAGTTATGGATTAACATAGAGTATATATGGTGTGAGGCTTATGAAGTTGAATTAATTATGTGCAGCATTGAATTAATTGTGTGCATCGATTAATTAACTATGCACAAGATTCATTTAATTGTGTGCATCTTTTAATTAACTGTATGCATCATTTAATTAACTATGTGCAGCCTTAAATTAACTGTGTGCATGATTCATTTAACTGTATGCAATCATAAAATTACTACATGCATGATTCATTTAATTGTATGCAGTATTAAATTAATTATGTAATAGTCATTGAACTGGTATACTTTTCAAGTATTGCAGCATGCTTTTGAAGTATCATGTTATAATCTGTAATTCATAATATTAAATATCGTCATGTTATATATTTTTGATGGCAGCCATCAAGCACTGAAACATAAACCACAAAAGCTCACAAGATCAAATTTTATGCTGAAAAAATTTGAATGGTATTAAGTATAATTGATAATCAATACAACGACATAATTTATAATTGAAATTAATCACGAAGACTAGTTACAAAAATAATATTTCCTAATCTTTAGAAACTAGCATCTTCTTTTCATATCACAATCAAAATTGTTTATATGATACACAATACCCATGAAATAGAATATTTGCTGTAACCCAACTCCTATACAATGGGGCATTCTTAAAAATATCGCATCATGGTCTTGAGCTACCTCTTGTAAATATCTCCGCAAACGTCATCATATGCACACCGCAATCAACAGTATCATATTTCTAGTGTAAACAATCATAAACATCTCGAACTTGGGATTTAGGGATGTGTAATCCTACTTGTTCATACAACCATAACCACACAAACATTGCCTACATATGGTATAAAATATAATACATTAGTTATAGATGTTAAAAATAAAAGAAACAAACAAATAGAATACAATGTTACATACATATTTATTTGCATCATCAGATATATTGAAGCTCCACAACGAGTTATAGCAGTCAAATCATTGCTCCTTTAAATCTAAAACTAAAAGGTACCAATGCCATGAAGTGTTCATGGGAATAAATAAGTACCTACAATGCTAAAGATCTGATAATCGGATATCAACCAACCATTTTTGTATACTTGGTTGTGCTGAATCCATGATACGATTGATGACTTTAGCGATCACTTCAGTAATATCAGAAAGGCATTTAAGCATAATAGTCTACATCGATAAATGAGAAGAAGAAGATGGGTAATCCAAATGAATCCATTAGTTGCCATATAAAATAAATTATTGGAATAAGTTTTGTTCATATATCTAGCATTACATACTTAAATTTTATACATGTATCTTACAGTGCAAAAATAGAGCAGCATTCTCCACAGGCTCCCTATCCTCTATATGGAATAGCTCCATAATACGGAAGTATATATTAACAAGTTACAGTGAATGCAAATAAAATTATGAAGATCATTAAATAAAATATTTATCTAAGAAAAATTATGAGTAGTTAATTTTCATACATCACTTCATACTGACCCATCATGAAGGAGCTGATCCAATGCATAACATGTGCAAAAAGATTTTAAAGTATCTGGATCCTCCCAGATAGTCTCACTACATAAAATATGCATGGATATTATAATGGGATGCGGTTTAACAAAATAACTTATTTTAGATAACAAAAGAGCCGATTATGAATAATAGGATGCATGCAAATACATTATAATTACTTACTTGAAGTGATCACCATCAACATAGAAATCAATAGATGCTTTAAGAAACGGTGGTAGTATATCTCTCCCCTTCCCATGATATGTGTGTCTGTGTTTCAATCGTCTTTGCTTATTAGGCAGCACAGATGACTTAACATCTATAAATATGGTAGACTCTCGAATATGCCAAAAGTGATAAAATATAAGAAATATTTAAAGTAAATGAATTGAATGTTTAATATATGTCATACAAGCACATAATATAAACACAGTTAGTTGATACATTAAAAAATTCCTATATATGGGGGAGGATCTCCTTGTTCCTTAACCGATTAATTTAGCTCCATCAGTGCAGTAGTGATAGGCTCCAAAATTGAAAATTGATGAGGATCTGCATCACTTTCGCTAGTGGATAAGGCCATGCTTCCTTCACCTATGTTTCCTTCCTATTATTTCTTTCTTGCATGTTTGTAGGTCTTAGGAATGTATGATGTGGCCTTTCCCTTCTCCGTGGGCCTTCTCTCCTAACCTTCTAATTTTACCCGTCTGCATAATGAGGACACCAATTTTGCGGTAGCATCTTCTTTCTCGCACTCCACTCCAACCACGAAACTGACCTAAAAAAGATGTATATTATTTATTATTAGTTAGTAAGCATTGATATTAAAAAATATATCTTTAAATACTTTTTTTCTAAAAATTACCTCCACTGCTTCACTACTATAAACTATAGTAGTGTCCACTAAAGTTGGATAGATTTTTTCATGTATAAAACATTGATCCACCCTCACCTAATAATAAAGATTAATTAGGTTAGGAATAGCATCATTTTCATACATGAATATTAAAACTACAGTATCGTACTTACTTTAAAAGGATTTGCAGTTATGCTTACAATATCAACTGCTAGCATTAAGCCCTTGTCCTGGAGCATCTTCTCGATGCACGAAAGCCTCCTATCAAAGGCAATAATTCGTGCATCCTTCGATGCAATATCCTTAATTGATTGAGGGTCCTCTAAGTGAAAGCTGTGACTAATCAAAGACCTCTCAATTGCTACGATCCACATCTCCAAAGCATTAATTAGATCTTGTTTGGTTGGTTAGACAATGGATTCTGAAAAACCATAAAAACATTGAAGATGGTATAAGTGAGAATAAGATGAACTATGTACCAAATGGCTATATGCCAAAGAAAAATAATTGTATGCTACATGAAGACAATGACATATAGCAGCAAATTAAAAAAAATGTAGCAAAATCTCAAATATCTAAGAATGCATTATAAGTGTGTGTAAAATGAACTTTACTGTATACCAGCACATCGCATGTGTGTGCCAAATAAAAAATAATATAAAAATTAGACAACTAATATGGAGTACTGAAAATTTTAAAAAAATAGATTTTATACATGCTGGCTCTTTTATTGAAACTACCTCTTGTGGCCTTTGTGACAGGAGGTGCATCTCATCCTCCTTAGGCTCAATCCTCTTGATCACCTATCATGAAATAGAAAAAAATTTCAAAAAATTTAGTTATGCTTCAACTGAAATTTATATTATGTTAGATACAAAAGCTAATACCTCAAACTTTTTTAATTTCTTAATAGCTTTGATTATCGCCTCCACCTTGCGAGGAAATGGGGCGTTGTTCCAATGCAAGAGATGAGAATAAATAAGTGATGGTCTATGCTTTCCAAGCAGACTATTGGCATGCTTAACAGCCCATACCTGCACTAAAAAGCAATATAAGCATCATATGTTAGAGGAATCAACTATGTATCATGCCAAAACAATATAGATTTACTATGTATCATAATAGATTAACTATATACTATAATAAATTAATTATATACTATAGTAAATTAACTATGATCTAGTAAAGATTAACTATATAATATAATAAATTAACTGTGTACCAATAATAAATTAACTAAGTACCTGTTATAGATTAACTATGTACTTGTTATAAATTAACTGTAACCTATAATAAATTAATTATGTCCTATAGTAAATTAACTATGATCCAGTAAAGAATAACTATGTAATATAATAAATTGACAGTGTACCAATAATAAATTAACTATGTACCATAATAAATTAACTATGTATCTATTATGGATTAACTGTGTACTATACTAAATTAACTATGATCTATATAGATTAACTATGTACCATAATAAATTAACTGTATATCAAAAAAATTAACTATATACCAATAAAAATTAACTATATACCATAATAAATTAACTATATTTCAATATAGATTAAATGTATACTATAGTAAATTAACTGTGATCCAGTATAGATTAACTGTGCACTATAGTAAATTAATTATATACCATAAAAAACTAATTATGTTTCAATATAGATTAATTATGTACAAATATAAATTAACTATGTACCATAATAGATTAAGTATGTATTAGTATGAATTAATTATATAACATAACACAATAACTATGTACCATAACAAATTAACTGTGTGCCATTCTATATCAACTATGAACCATACTAGACTAATTATGTACCATGTTAAAATAAGTGATACCATAATAGATTGACTATTAAATAATTGAATTTAAAGTAAACACAGATAGGCTTACCACTAGAGCTACCGTATATCCATCTATATACCTAGCAGAGCTTCTTCCAATCATGTTTCTCGTGTGCATGCTCTCTGCTAGGTTAGGGATCCACTGTCGAAGGAAAGAAAAAATCATAAGACCCCAACTACATGAACCTAGACGATCTAAATCGTTAAGATTTTGACATAATTCTTTTGGAACATGGTATCGTACAGTTGGAAAAAGAATAGTTACAAAAAGAAAAAGAATCCAACACTCGATAAAATCTTCTACATCCTGCAATCCTAATTTTCCAACAAGAGACATCAATCTATTTTTAACTAAATTCCTAGTAACCTTTTTATAGTCACTATTAAAAAATCGGGTGATAAGGTCCGACTGAATCTTCTCATTCCTATACAATTCAATCTCATCATCCGTAGCCCTCAAACTAAGGATGAGGATAATGTCAGTCCCCACAAAAAGAACTATAGTACCATCCAACCGAAAGCTCTCCTTCTCATCATCTGAAAAGAACAACAATATATCCAATAACGGCCTACCTTGCTTGATATATGGAGGTCGAAGCAAATGGACAAATGGAGTTGCAGCCACCTTTATCTTCTACTCTTCGATCATGGACTTTATAAGTATGTCCATAACCTCAATATAGTGACTAAAATAGCATTTTTTATTCATCATATTAATTGGGCCAATACACAAATCTTTACCTCTCCTTGAACTAGCTATCTTAATACTACATCGTAAATCAAATTTACATGATACATATCAAAAACATCATCATAATATTAGAAATAAATATCAATCTAATTTAACTCAAAAAATCTAAAAAAGAATTATGATAGCAAAGCTTCTGCTAATTAAAATGTATTATTCTACAGTGTTAACAGTTTAACTCAAATTGATAAAATATTTTAAATTTATAATCATAAAATTTAATATATAATTTTCTATCATTACTCTAATTCAACTATATTATTTTTTATCTAAAATTTTAGAGTTTACTAACGAAAAAAATACAATACCTTGCAATTACATTTGCATTTTCTCCCAATTTTTGAATGCCTTAAATTTAAGAAAACATGCATCATGAATTGGATATTTTCAGAGATAGCATGGTTTTTTGATTGAGAAATCAAAATCAGTCAAAGTTAAAATCAAAAAAAAAGTCATGAATAGAAAATATAATATAGAAATAAAAGAAAAATACCTACCTCTTAATTGATTCTTCTCAGAATTTCGGTGCTTCAAGAGGAGATTGAATAGCGATTTTTGGATAGGAAAAAAATGCAACGTCTAATACTAGAGCAATATTAAGAACTGATCGAGTAGTTAAAAATTTTTCAGCCTAATATCTGCATGCAAGAAGGGAAAGAGGCAAAGAAGTAATACCGTTAAAGTGGTAAAAAAAAAATATCAAAAAAAAAATAATTAAAATTATCTCTATCCACGTCTGCCATCTTTATTGTTAGTTAAAAATTTTGCCAAAAAAAAATAGTATCGTAAATATCATCATTAGTGGTATGAGGTAAATCGTCTTAAAATTGATCTTATCAAAAATCGTCGAGGTACCTGAAGGAGAGAAGAAAGATAAGAAGATGAAAAATTTTATTTTGCGGAGATATCTCGAATTGGGGATATTTTCATCTGGTCAAGATTAAAATTTAAATAATAAATTAAAAATTATAGTTTGGATCAACGGGTTTAAAATTGAAGTCTGAACAAATTTTGGACCGGGACTCAAATTTTTTTTTTTTTTTCGTTTAAATTATTCCAGGCGGCGGAAGAGGGAGGCGGCGAGGCGGAAGGCGGGGGTGGAGGTCGTTGAGATGGCTCTGGCCGACGGCGGCGGCGGTGGCGGAAAGGTCCATGTGGTCGAAGTGAACGACGACGAGGTCGTGATGATGTCTGCCCCCTTCTCGTGGCGGAGGCTGCGGACAAGCCCACCAAGATGACCCTCTTCTCCGTCTGAAGCGACCCCCGAAGGTTTAGCCATGAACTGTTCATTTGTAACCTCCGTTTTCCTCAATTCCTGGATTGCTTTCTTATTTTTATTCACCGAATAATGCGTGAAATAAATGATGCTGTTCTTTTCACCCAAAAATTGATGCTGTTGGTTCTCGGTACCACAGAATAATAACTTCCGAAGAAAGTGAGTGAGGTATTTGTAATCTAGAAGAAGAAAAAGATCAAGAAATCAATTTAATACACGGAGTTTGACACAGTGGATGTTGTGGCAACAGAATCTTGCAGTGGTCCATGACTTCAGTTTGTTGTGCCAAAGGTTAAGCCAGAACAAGTAGGAGTTCATTCGTGGAAACCCTAGAAAGGACAAAATTGTCCCGGCACATAATTGAATGCGAAACTTTCTTGATTCAAGAGCAATCCAAACCATCTTAATGCGATCCTGATCATTGGTATGTATAACAATTGAGTTTGCAAAAAGAAAGAAAGAAAGAAGGTTATTAAGCATCAAAAAATTACCCACCGAATTAGGAAAAGCTTTTCTGATAAAAAAAAAATATAAGAATAACATGTGCTTCTGAGGGCATGTGAAAGTGGCGCTGCACCTGAATCTAGTATCTTCATGCTTGATCAAGACTGCCATAAAACTATTCTAATGGTCTTTAAAAAAAAAAAATAAATAAAAGAACAAGAACAAGTTATATTCTTGCTTGTGATTTATGGATTTTTTTAAAAAACATACTCCCTATCTTTTTGTTCCAATGAATGCCAATCATGACATGACACAATGCATGTAATGTGCTGGTCCTACACCTGTAGATGGTAAACAGTACTATAAACTGTGATATATCATATTGCATCTTGTCAAAACTCAGCTTTAAAACCATCCTACCAATTACACAATTCAACAAATGACATGCAATTAGTATGCTTAAATACAATAGCAAAGTCAGAATATTTGCACTATAATTTCTAAAGTAGTTTAGCACAGAAGCTTGTATGAGCTATTGTGGAGTTGATGGACTAGAACAAAGAGAAGAAGCTCAAACAATATTTAAGAGGTCTGGTAGAGAAGAATTATGGTTAAAACAACTGAACCGATCAACTTCCAATTGGCTTTATTGTATCACCTGTAGCCAATCTGTGTGACAAGCTGTATTACTGAAGTGCAACACTGCAATATGGTTTTAACATGCTAATAAGTACTCATGCTTTGTGTCATGCTAGCAGTTATGTGGTATGATATGGTCTTATAACATGAGCTTTTCTAGTGTGAACGTTTGCTAGTATTTGACATGATACAACATAATGAAGTATTCAAATTTTCTATCTGAGCTATATGGGCATGTTTGATGTTTTAAACCTTGAATCAGTCAAGCAACCATGGAAGGCAGCTGATGGCCTTGAAATAAAGTAAAATACTTGTGCCTCCAATATTCACAATAGTATGCATTAAGAACAAAGTTGGACCAGTTCCTTTTGACTGGAAGAGGTTACTATGATCGAGACTCGTTTGGTTGAGATCAATTAATATATTTAAGTTTGTTTTTCTCCTTCAATTTTGAAATATTTGGGACAGTAGTTACATGGTTTTATGAGTTTATTGTTGCAATTTTTTATAATTTGTGTCATTGCATCTTGCTATCTTGTCAAGTGCATTTTATTTATACTAGAACGCAAGAATTTTTTTAGTGGTACTGGTTATACTTAATTTATTTTAGAAATTTCATAATAAAGACATTATATAACAAAGATGTTCTACTCATTAAAAAAGGAACATGGTTATTGTGGTGATTTACACTCACGTGAAAGTGTTGCAGTTGTCCAATAGAAATTGGGACACTAATTTGATTTTATGTAAACTACATGCAGGAACCAACATTAAGAACAACTGAGACAGAGTTCGTGTTTCTTAATCAGATTATTTTGTGGGTATGGAATGTGTCTAGATACTCTGGTTTATTGTGCATGGCTTCCACTTAAGCCATCTATTACATCATGGATGTTTTAATGGACATTTTTCCAGGTTAGAACATCATTTTAAACTTACTTTTTGAAGAATTAAAGCCTCTATTTTAGAAATGTTTCCATGTGTTTGTTTTTCTTCTGCTTTGCATCGGTATTAGCCTTCATACAAACACCTGTATACAGTGGTAACTTATAGGTGAAATAATCAGCCTATATTGCTGTTATTTCAGATTATATTTTGTATTTTTGTATTTTTTTATTTTCTATATTTGTCATAACAACAACAACAACAATAGATACAAGCAAAGCTCTTAACATCATTCTTTTGTTGTCAAATTTGCAAATCCCTTCTACCATTCCTTCCTATGAAGAGCTTCCTTTCTTGACACCTTTTCCTTATGATTCCCTTCTTTTTAATTTTCTTCTCTATTCCCTCTCCTGATTCCTTTCCGATGCTATATGAAAAGATGTAAGGCTAAAACTAGGCACGTTTTTGTTGCATGGAAGAAAAGCTGTAATCTAGGAAAAAGATTATTGGATTCTTCCAATAAAGAAAACAATAACTTAATGAAGATATATTTGATGTACATACAATTTTCATGTGATCTAAATAGACGTTTTTTTGGTCCTTGCTAATATTTGATCAAAGCAATATTCTCATCAGAAGTTGTTTACAGAAATTTCTTCATGATGCATGCAATAACTCAACCATAAAAACTTTATGCCATTTTTTATTATCAGATTTGTAGATCCATTCCACCACTCCTATCAAGAGCTACATCTTTTATCAACAGACTTTCCATGATGATGCCACCTTTTCCTTTGGGAAAAAGAACTTTGGATCCTTTTTGCAAAACAAGATAAATTAATTAACATATATGTAAGTACAAATTTCATATGATGTCAATTGCAAGTTAGGTCCTTGCTGAGATTAGCAGGACAAGATTTCTTTGCCAAAAACATCATTCTTGTCAGAAGTTTTGAAATTTCTTCATGATGCTTGTGATAACAATCTATGATTGCTCGTTTTGCCATTGCATATACTGAATAGGGCCCATTGCAAGCTTAGGATAAGAATCAAGCCACAAGGAAAGTATGACTTAGGAACGGTTGCTCAACTAATCATAATTACTTGAAATGATGAAGCAACTGACTTCTAGGGTGTACAAGGTCTCTATTTTGCACTGGAGTTTTAATTAGCTCACTTTTTCATAGAATTCACTAGGAGCAAGGATCTTATTCGTGCTAGTTAAGAGTTGACTCAATATGTGTGTTAAACTGACACCTTGACACAAAAGATAAGCTACTTCATTCTTCTTTTTTGGAGAAATCTTAATTACTTTAAGTTATGTTAGTATATGGATGTACTTTTAAACAAATAAACTTAGTTCATAACTAAGAAATAAAAAATCCATTATTGTATCATGTCCAAGATATCTATGCTCCTCACAGTTTAATGTGTATCACATGGCTTCAACTATCTGTCATGCAGATTAACATTAGACAACTATTTTACACATGAACTATAAAATAATCTGAAATTCATGATAAGCAAGTTAGGGTCATGTAACTATGTTTACACTTAGCTACATACCTGTCTACCAGTATATAGACAGCTTATAGTAATCTTACTTTTAATTTAGCATTTTTTGTAGTGTCCTTTTGTTAAAATAGTCTTGGACCATTGGTTGAAGGTTTAGAATGTGCTTTTACATAGATTTAAGTGGTAAACTTTGAAGGATCCATCGTTACCATATAATTGTTATATTTCACTTTGTTGTATTTAACTTTGCTATATTTAACTACTGCTTTTTTTCTGTTTATTTTTAATCATGGGCAGTCCAATCAGTTCCATTATTCCAAACTGTAATTACAATGTGTGCCATTCTCTTAATATTATCACTTATCTGGTTGAAAAGGACCGGGCAGCCACTCTCTGTATCAACAAATTTGATTAATACGCTAGTATTGAGATCGCTAACTGGGTTTACCTCATTGCTGAGCTTCTAGTTTGCACTTTTATATAGACCCTCCCTTTTGATGCCATATTTTTGTTACATTTCCTTCTTCACATGTCAACTTTTTATCGTAATTTTTATTGGTATTCATTGCTTGATATAGTCCTTGGTAGGTTTTGCCTTATACTAATTGATCATGCAGTCCGCATCAGGTGAATCTGTGAGACTTTTCTCATTGAAGATATTAATCTGCAGTTATTTGTATTCTTCATTTATTAAGTAGAGCAAATGCACTGTCTAAATCATTACAATCTTTTATTTTGTTCTTTTGACAAGAATCTTATGCTATATCCTTTATATCTTTTGTGTAAGCGGCAAATTTTTTTTTTAAAAAACATAATTTTGTAACCCCAAAAATTATATAAGATTAGTGTCTTATTTTCCTTTTTCTTATATAAATCTTGTTTGTCTTTTGTGTTTATTTGAATAAACTGGAATATCTGTCTACTTTAAAAGATCATAGGATGTAGAAGTGCTCTTGGGGGGTCCAGAACATCTTATTTGTACTTTCAAAGCTTGTATGATATCCATGTCATGTTTCTGGGAGAAATAAGATCCTCTTAACAGAATCATGCCAGAATCTTGATATTGAAATAGTAATCACAAGCACTTGACTTTTATGGTGTTTATTATGCTTATGAAGAGGTGACCTAAAACCATCTCACTGTATGGTTTGATGTAATTTTTAGGATTTGTGGGTTTTAATGAATTTAAGTTTTATATTTTGGTATTACAATACATATTTCTGCCAACTCAGTCAAAGTGTATGATCTGACAGGCATTCTTGTCATCTTTGATATCTAATTTACCGAAGCAACACTACAGACTCCTCATTTGGAATTGTACCCAATCTGTGAGAAGCTGTCATTTTCTTGCTATGACAATGATTTGGAACTCATATAATCATCTCATATTAATCATCAAATGGATGCTTTTTGATACAAGTAATAGTTCTCTCGATCTACCAATAGTTTCTATTGACACTATACGATATAAACTTGATCGGAGCTTAACTTCCTGGAATTTTTATTATGCTGTTGTTTGAAATGAAAGCATTAGAGGAAGCTTAGAAATTGCACCATATATGACACACTGATGGATGGTCAGATGATTTGGTCATAGCTGACAGTAATGGGGATGAAATCTTGGATTTATGCGTGAGGGGTCTGAAAAAGAGGAAAAAAACTTTATAATGAGTAGACAAGAATCTTGCTATCAAATGGATGAAATTTGCTTAGGGTTTCTCTACTAGTACATTGTGTCAGTTTTGGAAAAGATCAGCTCTTGGATATTCTTAACATGCTATAGAATGCAGACTACTGTAAGCCAACTCTCAACATTGATCTTGATTCAGAATAATACTAGAGATTATCTAGTAAACAGTGGTGTAAGGAGTTCAATAGAGCAGTATGACTAATGGAATAGGAATAACATGTCAGCACCAAATTGTTTTGTAGATAATGTAAATAAAATGACTTCGAAAATGGATGAAAGAGGGTGGATCTACTGATACACTAGTTGAGACATGCTACGACTTGGGAGAGACTAGGTTAATTTCATGAGATTTTGGATGAAGGCGGTTGCAAGTTGATTGGAGTCATAATAAATAAGGCTGTCAATGAAATTGAAGAGAATGGCATAAAATGACCATTATTTTTTATGAAATTAAAGCTAGAAATAATAACTAATCTTCTCTTGTAGAGTGATGGATGGAATGATCCTTAAGAGTCTGGCTTTGTACCAATGAGAAACAATTTTAGGAAAATGATAACAAGGACATGATTTTTGTTAACTTGGATAGAATAGTAGACAAAGTTCTATGGTTTCTCATTATATTTGACTGACAAAAAAAATTGATGCTATCTATATGGTCTTTAAAACAAGTTCTATGGGTAAACTAAACATGTTAAATTCGAGTGCCATTTTGTTGAGACAATGTAGCAAGCAAAACAGTTGCTGCTCCATTTTCTCATATTGAAAGCTGAGTAAACGATATCTGCACCTAAGTTCTTGAAACTTTGCAGTTGAAATTCTGTGACCAATTGGATAAGATGATATCTAAGCTACACGTTTTGGTCTCTATTATGTCCATTCTTATAATCTATTTGTCCCTTTTTGTACTTGAGCTGAAATTGAAGTCAACATTCATTAAATATGAACTATTTTTTTAGTAGAGGCAAATCTATCACTTGCCCTACAATGATGGGTCATCCTATATCCTATAAGATGTCACATAAATGGGTTTGTAACCAGGTGGTCTTTTCTCCTCTCTTTCTTCCTCCTGTATTTTATACTCTCGCTTCTTTCATTTTCTTCTCCTTTTTGCTTCCCCCCTCTCTATCTTTTTCCTTTTATTTCTGTTGCGTGTAGGGATTTTATTCCTTTTTAAGGAATCATTGATGTCAATCATAGTTCTAGATCTAGAATCATGACAAACCTGAAAATCTTCTTTTTTTATTTATAGACACCATGTGTTTTACAGGAAACTTTAAGCCTGTACTGCAATAAAATGAAAAAAAATGAAACCTCAGGCTAACAATAGGGTGATAATTTCTCATTTGCAATACATACTATAGTGACAGGTCCTCTTTAATTATACTTGCCAAAGAAGATGCTGTCCAATTTTCAGTTTTGATATATGAAAGGCTGCTAAAACTTCTTTTTTTTGCAGTTGATCTTCAATTCTTCTTTATTTTATCACACCCATATATTTTAGTTATTGCAATACCCCTGGATGAAATAGAGATGGTGATAGGGAATTTAACCTCAATGATCAATTTGCATTAATTGAAAAAAGGCAAAATGTTTAGAAGGTTTTCTTGGCCTGTAATCTAGTGAGAAATTCTCAGTGGAGAAGGCTGGCATCAAGACTTGGAGAGGCTTGATATTGTCGACATAGTAGACCCTTAAATACTTGGCGTTTGGACATGAGTGGATTCAATGGGTTTGTGTGTCAAGTGTTGTGTTCTCAAATGAGATATCCATCTGTTCTAGAAGTAGCAGACTTCCTATAGTATCTCCAACTATATAAGCATGGGACTAAAGAAGGTTCTGGTTTGTGAGGGATGTATGTTTTCTCATGTTGGGGATCCCCAATAATGACGCACATTGCATGCATGTATCATAATGTTTGTTGAGCCTACTATGAGATCTTTAAAATGGTGGATGGTATCTTGATATCTTCATTTATTCATGCTATAGATTATATGCTATATGTTATAATGAGAAGAGTTCCTTGTACTTCTGCAGTATTTATTGGGAAAAGAACAAATGTATTAGGAAGGAAGAACAAAGGTTGCAGGTCAAGAAAGGGGGAGACAAAGATAACCTGAGTGGAAGGTGTGAAAAAGGATCCAAAGAAAGATGTGGTTATAAAAGATGTAACTATTGCTACGAAGAAATATAAATATTTACCATTGCTAGCAAAGAATGGTGAAGAAGAATGCATAAAATCACCTTAGATGGAACTAAGAGAGATAGAGTGGGGATTTCACAAAATGAGGAAAAAAAATTATGTTTAACCCACGTATTGTGCATGATTCATGAGCGACGATTGGCAACACAGTGGTGGAGAGACAAAACACTAGCACTTACATTATAGATTATGTAATTGCATTTGAAAATCCATCTTGGGCTTGTCTTTTCCTCATGCTTATTTCTCAAAGTGTATATGGAGCGTTTGTTTCTTAATGCAATTCTTTTGAAGTAAACTGTGCATAATGCAGTGTGCTTACCTACAACTATTGAAGAATCATTTGATAAACACAATTTAAGATGTTGTGAATACCTTCTTTATCAAGATAGTATTTGGCATGTCAGAATGTTACGGTAAACAAGATAATGGTGCGTCTATAAAGACTAAGAGATAATATTGGAAGCAGACCTCGATGCTCATCTTTATTTTAGCATGATGATTGGTTGGGCCATTCACATTTCAAAGTCTAGCATTAAACATGATATGTGTTGGGGTTAAACCTCGCTCTCGTCGAAGTTCGGTCTGGTGCTCAGCCAAGTGTAACTCATAATCGTAGGAGAGTTTCAATCGCAAACTCCTTTCGGACTCCTCCAGCAGCCGAACTTCTTTCGAATTTCTCCAGCAGGCAGACTTCCTTCAAAGACTCCTCCAATCGCAGGACTCTCGAACCCCTCCCGGTTGAACTTTCAACAGTCGCCCAGAAAGGTCTCCCCGCGAATTCGGCTCCATACACAGCGCGAATCAACTCACATACGGACTGCCTTGGAGGAGTCCGAATTTCTTTGGTATTGATATAACTTAAAGATTCATCACCAACTGATGCCTACTCCTCCGAACTTCGACTATTAAGTCCCAATGGACTAGCACGTCACGACAACAGACACTATCCCCCATAACAAACTCCATGTTATCCCGAGCGGCCCACTATCAGACAGTTACGGTTGTCGCTATCAGTTTATTACAGGCTCCATCTATAAAAGGAAACCTTCAAATACGTTTTCTCCAGGCTTTCTTCTTCTTCCCAAGACTCTGCAATTTTTTTGATTAAGTACTCCATTTCTATTAGCCGAAAGAGCTGACTTGATTGTTGGAGGGTCTTGCCGGAGCCACCATCCCCAGCTCTGGATAAGATTTGTTTTATAGGTCACCGGCGGCGACCTTGTCTTTTCCAACTGCAGCACTTCTCCGACGACAACCAGATTTCACACCAACAGGATTGGTGCTAGAGGAAGGGAGTCTACCTTTTGAGGTTTTCTTGTTCTTAAAGGAGTGCTCAGCGGAGATCTCTCTTCTCCTCCAAAGTTTTCCTTCCCAGGAAGGATGCCCCCTAGGTTGGCTTCAACCCGGCGGTAAACGGCCTCTACGGTCAGACCCATCTAGATCTATCCGCCCCTGTTTCATCTCTGGCAACTCAAGCTCCACCTGCAGCAATGGTGGACGTGGAGCAATTCAACTTGCTGGTTCAGCAGGTTTGCGATCTCACGAAAGTGGTGCAGGCCATGTGGCAGCAGCAGCCTCCGGCGCTAATTCAACCGGAGCAGGCTTCTCCGAAGCCCTATAATCCGGTTTGCGGACGACCGACTTGGGCTAGCTGGCCGGTGACCTCCAAAAAGGGGAAGCAGAGGGCTGAGAGCCCCTGCTCTGATCATGACTCTATCCATGGGGGGATTTTGCTTCCGTTCAGTCAGAAGATCTTGGAGATCCGCGATCGAGAAGATCTTCTGGACTAGAAACTACAGATGATGAACCGACGGATCGAGGAACTCCTCCGTGCTCCCCCTCCCACGATAATGATATCTGTACCGACCTTTCTTTCTCTCACCGCATCATGCAGGAACCTATCCCGCCGAACTTCAAGCTTTCTCAATTCGAGAGCTACGATGAGACTACCGATCCGGTCGACCACCTGAAAGCCTTCCGAACGATGATGCCATTCCATGGCGCACCAGACGTCATTCTCTGCCGAGTCTTTCCATCCACCTTGAAGGGAGCAGCTAGGAACTGGTACTCGGCCCTCAAGCCGAGTACCATATTCTCTTTTGACCAGATGAGTCATCAGTTTGCGGCTTATTTTGTCAGTAGCTGACGTCCTAGGCGAGGTTCGGAATCCCTCATCAACATCAAGTAGCAAGAGGGAGAATCTATCTGAGCTTATGTCAACTGCTTCAATGCAGCTGCCCTGAAAGTCCAGAATCTGGACCAGTCTGTCATTATGGCCGCACTAAAAGGTGGCCTTCAGAAGAATAATCTACTGTTCTCCTTGGAGAAAAAGTATTTCAGAAATTTTGCCGATATGCTGGCTCGAACTGAAGGGTATGCCCGAGCGGAAGAGGCCTTTAAGGCCAAGGATAATGAAGCTGTTGGAGAGCGGCGAATGGACGAGCCGGGCATGCCCGTTGAGGAAGGAAAGCTGAGTGAAGTTCGGTCGTGCTCCTAAATTTTCCCTGAACACAAGCAAACCTGAACCTCTCCCCAAGCTCGAAAGCAGAAAAGCCCTAACAGAAGGGCATGGCGGGCCCCCCTCCGAAGGTTCCACAACTATGCCCCTCTCAACGCTCCAAAAATTCAAGTACCGATGGAATCAAGAAGTAGTTGCCAAGGTCGGAAAGGATGCGCTCCCATCCTGGCAGACGCAATCCAAACAAATTCTGTCTCTACCATCGTGATCACGGTTACGATACAGAAGAATGTTCCAGCTTCAAGACAAGATCGAGGAGCTCATCAGGCGAGGCAGGCTCGGTCGATTCCTGCGACGTCAACCTGAAGGATGGGAAGATCGACCCGGGGCACCACCACCATCGGAACCGCCAAGAAGGGAGGAGCAGCAGGCAAATCGGCCACCCCTTGGCATCATCAACACCATCTCTAGGGGCCTTCGGCGAGGGGAGGCTAGCGGATCAGTGGAGCCTGAGAAGAGGTGGAGAACTGAGGAGCCTATCGCTTTCACCAACGAGGATGTCCAAGAAGTTCAGTTTCCGCACAATGACGCAGTTGTAATCTCTTTAAACATTGCTGACTATGATGTGCGCCACGTTTTGGTAGATAATGGAAAATATTTTGTTTTATGATATTTTCTCAAAAATGTCTTTACCTAATAATCACTTGGGACCTATGAACTCCCTGTTGGTAGACTTTACTGACGATGCCGTGCTAGTTGAGGGTATAATAACTCTGACTATGGCTGCAGGATAACGTCCGAAGCTGGTCAGAGCACAGGTCGATTTTCTAGTCGTAAAAGCTTCATCTGCCTACAATGCTATTCTTGGCCGACCTAATTTGAATGCACTCCGAGTTGTGGTATCAACTTATTACTTAAAGATGAAGTTTCTGACGAGCTGCGAAATTAGAGAGATCAGAGAAGACCAGGTCTTGGTAAGGCACTATTACTCCATGGCCCTACAGCAAAACACCCAGCTCGATCTTTGTTCTGTTGATGGACTGGATGTCCGCGACGACCTTACGGAGGAGTGGGGCGAGCCTATGGAAGATCTTGTAGCCGTGCCCTTGGATGACGGGAACGTAGGGCACACTGTGCAAATCGGCTCCAACTTGGGAGATGAGGTCGAGAGCAACTCATCGCCTTCCTTCCAAAGAATGCGGACGTCTTCGCCTAGATCCCAATGGATATGCTGAGGATTGATGCCGAGGTCATGGAACATCAGTTGGCTGTTGACCCCAGGTGTCAGCTAGTAAAAGAGAAGATGCACAACCATGCTCCAGAGAGGCAGAAAGCAATTGTAGAAGAAGTCGACAAGCTCCTCAAGGCCGGATTCATCCGAAAAGTTAACTATCCGAACTGGATCTCAAACGTAGTACTCGTCAAAAAGACAAACGACAGATGGAGAATGTGCATAGACTTCAAAAAGCTGAACAAAGCCTGTTCAAAAGACAGCCATCCTCTGTTTAGAATTGATCAACTAGTGGATGCAACCTCAGGCCATGAGCTCCTCACCTTCATGGATGCCTTTTTCGGCTACAACCAAATCTGGATGGCGCCAGAGGATGAGGAGAAAACCACTTTTGTTACTGACCGTGGTCTTTACTATTATAGGGATATGCCTTTCGGACTTAAGAATGCAGGAACAACGTACCAGCACCTGATCAATAAAATCTTCAAGGAGCAGATCGGCCGAAACATGGAGGTATATGTGGATGACATGCTCGTTAAGAGCCGAGCTTCAATAAATCATATCGTCGACCTCGAAGAGACCTTCAGTGTACTTAAGAATTACAAGATGAAGCGGAACCCGACCAAATGCGCATTCGGTGTGACCTCGGAGAAGTTTTTGGGATTTATGATATCGAGGCATGGGATTGAGACGAATCCAAAGAAAATCCAGGCTATTCAGAAGATGACCACTCCAAAAATAATTAAAGAAGTTCAGCGTCTGACTGAAAAAATGGCATTCCTAAATCATTTCGTCTCGAGATCGGCCGAGCGATGCATGCTCTTCTTTTAAGTTCTCAAGCAGTCAAAGAGCTTCTGTTGGACGGCGGAATGCCAACAGGCATTTGAGAAGCTTAAAAACTACCTCGGCTCACCCTCTCTGCTAGCAAAGTCTGAGCTCGAAGAAGAATTATTCTTGTATCTAGCAGTCTCCCCAGTAGTCCTGGCAGCAGTCCTGGTCAAGAAGGAAATGAAAGTGCAGCGGCCGATTTACTACATCAATCGGATCCTGAGGAATGCAGAGATCAGGTACTCTAAATTAGAAAAATTAACTTACTTTCTTCTAATTGCTGCCAGGAGACTCCGATCTTACTTTCAAGGGCACATCATAACTGTCCTCATGGATCAACCAATTAAAGCAGTCCTTCATCGAACGGATGTCTCCAGAAGAATCGCAAAATAGACAATCGAGCTTACAGAATTTGACATCAACTACCGACTTCGGCCATCGATCAAAGCTAAGATATTAGCAGATTTTGTAGTAGAATGTACCATTTCAGATGAAGCCGAGCTTTAACAGAACGAAACCGACATTTCGTGGTTGCAACCGAGCCCCCTCGAAGAGAGCCGACTTTTTCGAACGTTTTTGGACCCTGTATGTGGATGGTTCATCCAACACTGCTCGAGCAGGCGCGGGATTGGTCTTGGTTAACCTCGAGGGGGTCATCGCCGAATATACGCTACACTTCGAATTTTCCGCAACTAATTATTAGGCCGAATATGAAATCTTAATTGTTGGGTTAAAAATAGCAAAAGAGTTAGAAGCAGATCGGCTCCAAGCCTACAGTAATTCCCAACTGATGGTTAGACAGGTTAACGGCAGTTACGAAGCTCGGAAGGAAAGCATGATGAAATATCTTGAAAAAGTAAAGAACTTGACTCCGGTCTTCGACAGTTTTAGCATTCAACAGATTCCGAGGGCAGAAAACGCACGAGCCGACCTTCTGTCTAAATTGGCCATTGTAGCCCCAGTCGAACTGCCCAAAGAAGTATTTCTCGAAATTCTAAAGTGCCCAAGCTTAGAGGAGTTACAGCCTGTTATGCAAGTTAAGTACGAGCCGAGCTGGATCAATCCGCTAGTTGCCTACCTCAAGGATGGAACTCTTCCTCATGATCCAAAAGAAGCTTGAAAACTCAGGAATCAAGCTTTTCGGTATATTCTGTATGAAGGCAAGCTGTATAAAAGGTCGTATTCTCTATCGCTCTTGAGATGTCTCTGACCTTCAGAGGCCGACTTTGCACTGTGGGAAGTGCATGAGAAAATTTATGGAAGTCATGTAGGAGCCAGATCCTTATCACAAAGATTACTTTGGCAAGGGTACTATCGGCCGATCTTATACCACGATTCTATAGAGTATGTCAAGAAATGTGACCGTTGTTAGAGAAATGTGAACATTCAAAGGCAGCCAACTTCTAAACTTACACTACTGAGCGTCCCGTGGTCGTTCGTCTAGTGGGGGATGGACATACTCGGACCTTTTTTCGTGGCATCTGGACAGTGGAAGTTTCTTTTGGTGGCGATAGACTATTTTACAAAGTGGGTCGAGGCTGAACCTCTGACAAAAATCACTGAAGCAAAAGTACGAAACTTCGTCTGGAAGTCGATCGTCTGCAGGTTTGGCTTGCCTCGAACCCTCATAATAGATGATAGGTGGTAGTTTGCTGGAGCAAAATTTGCTGAATTCTATGAGGATCTGAACATCTTCCACCATTTTACGGCAGTCGTCTATCCACAAGCAAATGAAAAAGTCGAAGTAACAAACAGAATCCTGCTACAAGGTATTAAAGCAAGACTTGAAAGAGTAAAGGGGACTAGGGCAGATGAACTCTATCACGTGCTCTGGGCATACCGAACTACCCAAAGATTGCCAACTGGGGAGATCTCATTTGCCTTAGCTTTTAGAGCAGAAGCGGTCATTCTAATAGAATTCAAACTTCCATCAGCACTAGTTATGGCATTCAATGAGCAGCAAAACTTACCGGACCTCAGGGCTAACCTCGATCTGTTGGAGAAAAAATGGAAAAAAGTTCAAGTTCGGATGGCAGCCTACAGGCAAAAGGTAGCTCGCTACTACAACTCGAAAGTCAAAGACAAAATATTCAAAGTGGGGGATTTAGTGCTTCGGCAAGCAGCTGTTTCACAATCTTAGAATCAAGAAAAGCTTGCTCCGAATTGGGAAGGTCCGTATACAGTAGAGGAGGTCGTCCGGTCCGGAACTTATCGCTTGAAGAAGCTCGGAGGAACAACTCTTCCGCGACCTTGGAATTCTAAAAACCTAAGAATGTACTATCAGTAACTTTCCTTCAATAAAATTTTTCTATTCTAATATTATTATTTTTGTTAGATATATGTGCCCTAGAAGCCAGAATTGGCTGACACTTGTAATACACTTGTAGGGGCAAAATTATAATTTTGACTATTATCAATAAAATGAATTATTTTCTATCACATATATGTATTTAGTGTCTGTGATACATCCTTTGAGTTAATGGTAATGATAATTCATATTTTCAAGAGTTGAAAATTTAAGACATGAATAATCATTATTAACTCATAAAATGCTTCCGACCATAGGATCATCACGAGGATGGTGATTGATCCGGAAGGTTGGTGTACAATCGCTTCTCTTTAGTAGATGAGTCTTAAGTCTACGGTGTGGAGACATCGGAGCGAGAGTATAGGTACTCGTTAGAGAACGAGGGCACTGAGCGTGACCACCTCGAGTAGTCATTAGGAAGTCCACCTTCTCGTCAATGACTGACTCGATGCTGCAGTAGTGTGTCTGGTTCTTTGACCTGAGGTGCATCGGCAGTTCACCTTGAGGGTGTTATAGTTTGACTACACCATAACTCGGTCTCCTAGCCATTCGGAATCCTTGAGGTGTATGTTGGCTATAGCATGTTCATTGTAGGAACTGGATTGCATCAAGATAGAATCTATCTACCTCGGTGGTAGAGGAGCAGCCCTATGATGATCATGAGAATCAAGTCCAGAAGCCCATGGCCATGGCAGAGTGAAATAATAGAAAGAGTTTCTATTTAGGTTTTCACATCGGACTTGAATTGAATGATTACATCATATGACAGAAACTAGGGTTTGATGAGTTCACCTTAACCCTAATCTGATCGGGGCTCAAGATAGAAGAACTTAATCACATAGGTAGCTGTACCAAGAGGTTCGCATTCAGCTCTGATGGGTTGCCACCATATACTGCTAGGTGTTACTGGTGGATTTTGGGAGCAATTAGAATGATTTAGATGATCGATCATTCTAGCTGTTCGAATCAGAAGAGTTCTGATCCATCGAAAGGAGTTTCGATGATGTCGATGATAGAGATCATGACATATCCTATTACCATACAGAACTGAACCTAACTGGATCACACAAACAAGGGTTTGAATCTGGTGATCATCAATTGAACTGATCCAGTTCAATTGATCTGAATGAGATTCAATTAGATTCAAGAAAATCGTGCTAGCACTCGATTGAACCTAACGTTCTTCTTTTACTATCATAAATAGTTATTCTGACTGAGCCAAAGGAGTTTGTGCTCGATCAGAGGCCTTCACTTGATCTGACTGGAGCCAGTCCAGATCAGAAAAGGGTTGTCTTATTT